>CAUYPK010112122.1:0-24999 GCA_963574355.1 Loris lydekkerianus
TGAATGGACACACAAGATATACTTTCCATTAGTAAAGTATCTCAAGAATGGAAGAAAAAGTATCCAATGTACTCAGCCCTACTATGAAACTAATTTATGGCTTTCACATGAAAGGTATAATCCAGTTATAACCTAAGAATATTGGGAACGGGGACAGGGAGGGGAGGGAGGGGGTAGGATGGGTAGGGAGAGTGATTGGTGGGATTACACCTGTGGTGCAATTTACAAGGGTACATGTGAAACTTAGTAAATGTAGAATATAAATGTCTTAACACAATAACTAAGAAAATGCCAGGAAGGCTATGTTAACCAGAGTGATGAAAATGTATCAAACTGTCTATAAAACCAGTGTATGGTGCCCCATGACCTCATTAATGTACACAGCTATGATTTAATAATAAAATAATAAATAAATAAATAAATAAATAAGTTTCCAGAATTACGTTGGATTCTAATAATGGAGCTACAGAGGCTAATTTTAAAGTGCCTGTCAGGGCATAATAAATCCTGCAGAAGCCTCAGCCTCTGCAATATCATCACAGGTTAATAGATTTATAAATCATAAACATTAATATGGGACAATCTAAGGAAAAAACTGTTCAGGTGTCATCCAGTTTCTTATAGGCTTCTTCAAGGAGTGTTAACATATTCTTAACCTGAGAGGAATTATGAAGAACATCTAAGTCCTTTAGAAAAGCATTCTGGTTTGGAATTAGCATCAAAATTTCTTTCTGAAGTGTGGGTGCTTTGAGACTATTCTCAGAAAATTCTGGAAGAGCACACTCCTACTATCCATGTGAAGCACTTGTTTTAGTGTCGTCTCTTTTTCTTCTACATCACTTTCCAGAATTTCAATTTTGTTCTTTAGGCTCTGAATATCCTCAGTCATCAGTTCTGCAGTCTCCACCACTTTTTCTATTTCTTCCTGCAATAACGCCAGGCCTTCTTTATTAGCTTGCTCCCCTGCCCTTTCCACATCCAGTAGACTTGACTTATGAGTTAAATCCTTCAGCTTTTCAGGAGGGATTTGCAGGATTTCACAAAGTTGTAGCAATCTTTTTTTCAGTAAGTTGAGATGATATTGTATTTCTTCTTTCTCTATACTACTATTAGTCAAAATTGTTATGATTACTGATTCCATTATTGTTTGGAAATGCTCTCTGCTACTCTTTGAAAGTGGTTGCCAGGTTTTCCTTTTGTTGGGTGCTATCTTTATCTGTTTTATATTAGAATGCTTTGTTTGTCCTTTAGAAGACAGATGGTTTGGATGATTTTTATTTCTTTTTCCTGTGTTTCTAACTTTTTTCTCTGACAACTCTTCATCATCATCAGTTTTTCTTTTTGAATTTCTTTTTAACTGTTGAGACTTTTTCTTGGAAACATGTGGTTTACCAGGCATCTTGATCACTGATTTCTCAGGAACCCTTCCAGGAGCCACGCTCAGGATAATTCGTGCCCAAACAATTGAACGCTGAGGAGATCGTCACTTCTATTCAACATAGTGCTGGAAGTCCTATCCAGAGCAATCAGGTAAGAGATGGAAATTAAGAGAAGGAAATGGAGAAAGAGGAGGTCCAATTATCACTCTTTCCTGATGATATGATCTTATAACTAGAAAACCCTAAAAATTCTCCCAAGAGACTCCAGGATTTGATAAATATATTCAGCAAAGTCTCAAGTTATAAAATCAGTGTGCACAAATCAGTAGCATTCCTATACACCAATAACAGTCAATCAAAGACTCAATACCTTTCAAAGTAGCTATAAAGAAAACAAAATACCTAGGAATATATTTAACCAAGGAAATAAAAAATCTCTACAAAGAGATCTACAAATCACTGGGGAAGGAAATTGTGGATGATATAAGCAAATAGAAATCCATTTTGCTTATGGATTGGCAAAATCAACATTGTTAAAATGTCCATACTACCCAAAGTGATTTACAGATTCAATGCAATCCTCATCAAAATATCAACATAATTGTTTGCAAATCTAGAAAAAATAATTCTACACTTCGTCTGGAATCAGAAAAGAGGCTGAATAGCGAAAGCAACCTTAAACAAAAGAAACAAAATGAGAATCATTCTATAAGGCTTTAAGCTACAGTACAAAACTATAGAAAACAAAACAACAAAATATTGATACAAAAATAAAGACATAGACCAATGGAACAGAACAGAGAGCCCAGATATAAAATCCTCCACATATTCCGTCTGATCTTTGACAAAGTAGGCAGGAATATACACTGGAGAAAAGAATCCCATTTTAATAAATGGTGCCAAGAAAATTGGATAGCTGCATGTGGAAGATTGAAATAGAATCCATATCTCTCACTACTTACTAAAATTAATTCAAGATGGTTACAGACTTTAATATATGAAATTATAAGAATTCTATCAGAAAATATTAGAAAAACTCTTATAGATATTAGCCTAGACAAAGCATTTATGAAGAGGACCCCAAGGGCAATCATAGCAGTGACAAAAACAAATAAATGGGGTTTTATTAAATTAAAAAGCTTCTGCACATCCAAGGAAACAATCAATAGATCACGTAGACATCCTACAGAATGGGAGAGAATATCTGCAGGCTCTACATCTGATAAGGGCCTAAAAACAAGTATCCACAAAGAACTCAAGCAAATCTACAAGAAAAAAAATATCAAACAACTCCATTAAAAAGTGAACAAAACATATGGACAGAAGATTTTCAAAAGAAGATTAATGGCCAATAAACATATGAAAAAAATGCTCCATGTTACTAATCATTAGGGAAATGCAAATCAAAACCACAATAAGATATCACCTAATCCCAGTGAGAACAGCTTTTATCAAAAATTCCCCAACAGTAGATGCTGATGTGGATGTGAAAAGAAAGGAACACTTACACACTGTTGATGGGACTGCAAACTAGTATACCTTCCGTGGAAAACAGAATGGAGACTCCTCAAAGAACTAAGCATAGATCTACCATTCTATCCAGCAATCCCACTCCTGGGTATTTACCCAAAGGAAAAAAAGTCATTTTTATCAAAAAGACACTTGCACTACAATGTTTACTGCAGTACAATTAATAATAACAAAGTTGTGTAATCAAGCCAAGTGCCCATCAATTCATAAGTGGATTAATAAAATGTGGTATATGTATACCATGGAGTAGTACTCAGCCATAAAAAACAAATTAATACCTTTTGCAACAATCTGAATGAAACTGGAGACTATTCTCCTGAGTGAAGTATCAACAAGAATGCACAAGCACCACATATACTCACTATTAAACTGGAAGTAACCAATCAGCACTCACGTGCACAGATGGAAGCAAAACCCAGTGGAAATCAAGCAGGTGGGAGGTGGAGGAGAGGATGGGAGAAACCATACCGAGTGGGTACAATGTACACTGTCTGGGCAGTGGACACACTTATAACTTTGACTCAAGCAGTACAAAGGCAATCCATATAGCTAAAACATTTGTACTCCCATAATATTTTGAAATTTAAAAAATTACATCTTTAATCCCTTTAAAATTTATTTTAGAGTATAATAAGAGGGTAGAATTTAACTTTATTCTAAATAGTTGAACATCCTCTCTTTTCATTTGTTAAATAAATTCACTGATATTGACTGGGCACCTGTAGTTCTGTGGCTAGGGGGCCAGCCACATACACCAGAGCTGGCAGGATCGAATCCAGCCCAGGGCCGCCAAACAACAATGACAACTACAACCAAAAAATAGCCGGGCATTGTGGCTGGCGCCTGTAGTTCCAGCTACTTGGGAGGCTGAGGCAAGAGAATCACTTAAGCCCAAGAGTTTGAGGTTGCTGTGAGCTGTGACGCCACGGCACTCTACCCAGGGTGACAGCTTGAGACTCTGTCCCTCCAAAAATGAAATAAAATAAATAAATTCACTGGTATAAATGGTTCTCTTTATGATACAGTAAATGTATCTACACATTTGGATTGTTCCTGGCAAACATATTACCTTTATTAACCGCCATTTCCTTAGGCAGTGAAATCTATCGTGATTCACTAATCCTCCAAAAACGGTGCGGGATAAAATAAGAGAACACAAGAAAATTACCACATTTAATAAGTTAACAGATTGAACAAATTTCATATAAAGAAATAAATTAAGACAGGTGTCATAGCTCATGTCTGTAATCCTAGCTCATGGGAGGCCAAGGCAAGAGGATCGCTAGAGGTCAGGAGTTTGAGACTAGCCTGAGCAAGGGCAAGACACCATCTCCATTGAGAATAGAAAAAATTAGTCAGGCATGGTGTTGCATGCCTGCGGGCCCAGCTACTGAGGAGCTGAGGCAGGAGGATCATGTGAGCACAGGAAATGGAGGTTGCAGTAAGCTATGATAACGCCACTGCACTCTATCTCAGGTGATAGAGTGAGACCCTGTCTCAAAATAAAAAAAAAGAAAGAAAGAAATTAAATAATCTATTACAGAGGAAGCATAACTACTGGGAGTACAATAATTTAAAATAAACATAATAAATATTCTCAGAGAAATAAGGGACAATGTTAGAACCATGAAATAGAGCAAGAAATAATATGGAAGAACAAATTAGAGATATTGATCTTGAAAAGGATAATTTTTGAGATAAAGAACTTAGTGAATTGAATGACTAGCAAAAGAATGAATGGGTAAGGGAAAGATAGTCAAGAAATGCTCCCTAAAGGCGTTAGGAAGGGATAAAGTAATGGGAAGTATAAGAGAAAAATTAAGTAGTGAAGAGAGGCATAGATATGTCAATTAAACATATTGGACAAAGTCTTTTTTTGAGACAGAGCCTCAAGCTGTTGCCCTGAGTAGAGTGCTGTGACATCACAGCTCACAGCAACCTCCAACTCCTGGGCTTAAGCTGATTCTCTTGCCTCAGCCTCCCAAACAGCTGGGACTACAGGTGCCCACCACAACACCTGGCTATTTTTTGGTTGTGATTGTCATTGCTGTTTGGCAGGCCCGGGCTGGATTCGAACCTGCCAGCTCTGGTGTATGTGGCTGGTGCCCTAGCTGCTTGAGCTACAGGAGCTGAGCGTGGACAAAGTCTTAATGATAAAAGTCTGTTTGCAAATGTAGCCCCTGCTTACTTTGTTTAAAAAATACTTTGAAACTGTAACCATAGTCATCAGGGTGAGTTGTGCCTTTACTCCAGGTAGCAATATTGGGATTGATGAATGCAGCCATATTGCCTGGTAGTAAAAATAGTTCACTGGTTCTGTACCTATGTAACCTTATTCTATTTGAATAAGAGTGGACGGACAGGGAGGTACTTGCTGGCCTAGTATTGTTGCCTATGGTCTAGAAAAGTACAGTTGATCAACGTAATGTCCCTTTTAAAGGTGGAAAAATTTCAGTGTAAGAGATGGAAGAATACTAGCTGAGGTTAAAAAAAAAAAAAGACCATGTCAATGTTTCCTCAAAAAGTCCCAGAAAGGGCAGGGAGGAGAGTAAATGGAGAAGGGGAACTATTTGAAAAAAAAAAGTTGAAAATTTCTCAGAATTAAATATATCACATGAAGTTGAATGTGTTCAGAGAATTCCAAATAGAAGAGATAACTAAATACCCCACATTAAACATATTATAATAAAGATTTCCAAAGAGAAAATTATAAACTATTTCAAAGAGATAAAATATGTCAGTTAAGATGAACAAATATCAGATTGCAAGGATCAGACGTTTCCATAGCAACACTGAAGGTAAAAGAATGTAATATATTCAGATTTTTGAAGAAATACACACGTGCCTCTTTGGGTTTTAGTTTATAACGTAGAATTTTCCACGAGCTTGAAAATAATGGTGAAAGGAATTAAGACAGTTTTGGATGTTAGATTTATACCAAAATATTAGCTTAGCTCTTACACCCGAAGGAGGAAGATTTAGGTTTATTCAGTCCACTTCTGTCCTTCTATTAAGGTTCTTTAAGTGAATCTCAGTATTTCTGTATCATAAGTGAACTTACGTAGTGAACTTGTTCCAATCTGTTGCACTTGTATAAATCCAGTAAATCAACAGAAGATTCACTTCAGCTGTACACCATGGAAACCGAATAGCAGTGACTTCAATGCATGAGCCTTCTATTTTCGTATCATTTTAATTGTGAAAATTTCCAAGCATGTGAAAGAGTAGAGAAAAACGTCTAACCACCATGTGCCCCAAGTCAACTATGTTTATTCTCACCTTCCACTTTTTTTGGCAGAATCATTCCCCTGGTGGTGCTGTGTGCTTCCCATAGCTTCACAGCAAGCACATCACCTCTGGTTGTCTAGATTAGTGTTTCGGGCAGTACAAGATGACAGCATTAGTTAGAAGCCCAGTCCTACAACCCAGCTAACCCCACCTGGGCATAAATCCTGCAGGAAATTCCATAAGGGACTATGACTGCACAGATGTGCAACATAGCATTGTTTCCGAGATGGAAAAGTGAAGGCAACACAGCATATGCCCAGGGCTCTATGGGGAACTCCTGCAAGGGAATAAGCTCTAGCAGCAAAGACCAGTGAGCTGGATATAGATACCCGGCAAGAGTGAAGCAAGTATATGAAAAAGGCAGATCGTAACTTCTGCTTCGTAAAATCCAGCCACAAAAAAATACTGCATGTTTTACAAGAATACATTCAAGTATAAGGTTACACATCAAACACTTTGGAAGTTTGTCTCAGGGGAGGCAAGTGTAAAAAAGGAATGAAGCTTTAAAAAAAATGAAGCAAAAAGTGGTGCTTTCCACAGCTAGCTGATGGTCCTGTGGCATGACCTGAGTTACACGTGAAGAAACTTCTCTGCCTCACAGGCTCCTCAAAAAAGGAAAAGAAAATGGTTCACGTTTTATATTCATTGCTGTTTGCTGTGGCCTTTCTCAGGGCTGGTACTCAGCTGCTGTGCAAGGGCGCCTCATATTGGTGATTCACAGTGGACCCCAACTACGCGAGGTCAATCCCAGGCCTTACCAAATCGGTACCTGTTCTGAATGACTCTGCCTCCCCACCCCACCCTCGCAAGCTACTCCCCTCAATCAGGAAACAGCAGAGTCATTCTCCAACACGGTTAGGCCTGCTCATTGTCATTGCTAAGAAGTCTCAGTTAAGAATATTAGGCAGGAGAAGGAAGTAGAAGCAGAAACAGGAAATTTGGAAGATCATTAAAAGCAGATTGCCACTGTATACCTGGAAAATGAAAGGGGATGGTAGATACACAGGAGAATTGAGGATAGTTGTAGAGCAGGGGCCCACCGCGTGTTTTTATGAAGTTTTACTGGGACACAGCTACACCTCTGTTGCAAAGATGTAGGGCAGACTTTGGATGGAGACACTAGGCCAGCATTTTCAACCCCAGTCACTTAGCTAATGAGTGAGCCTGCTGACTGCCCAGCAGGTGCATCTAGACACAGCTTCATTTTCATTCAACCCTAAGAACTGCTGAAAGGTAGAAATTATCCCTAACTTTCAGTTGGGGCAATTAAGGATGAAATTCATTGCAGTCTACCAAATTTCATAAGGTCCACAGATACATCCTGAAAGAGCATGCACGGAGTAAACCTTTGTGGAGGACACCGAACCCTCTGGTCCAACATTGTCAAGGACAGCTAACATCAGATGAACCCTGCCTCTGCTGGCTCTGGTCTAGAATCCTCAGATGTGTCACCTGACTTAATCCTCTAAGCCATTCTCCAAGGAGGGCACCACCACTAGCCTTACTCCATAGCTGAGAACAGAGGCTCCGAGGAACAAAATGAATCTCACACAATGACACAAGCAGGATATGGAAAGGAGAGCGTTCAACCCAGGGTGGCTGGCCCCGTTCTCAAGACCTCCTCCTAGAAGGGTGGCATTCAGTTTGGGGGGATCCGGGAGTCTCCTAAATCCATCGAGGGCCCCACCCCACAGATGGCCCAGGAGCCCCAGGCAATGCTTGGCCCCAAACACTTGTGATGCACATCCCATAGCTCACCCTGCCCTGCCACCTCGCACTCATCTCCTGTCCAGCTAAAACCTGGTGCCCCAGGAAACCGCCTGAGACTGCCTGGGCTAACAGACCTGCCCCCCAGCCTCCTGGCTAAATGTGCTGCTAACGCTCCCTGTTCTGCCTTCACCGATGAGACCATCTCTGCAGTCCCTGAAACACCTTTCACCTGCAGCCAATGATTCTGTTTGTTCAACTTGACTTTCTCTTTTAGGCTAACAATTTTGTCACATATGAAACAATTTCAGGCTCAGACTGTCAGGTTGCATTTCTGGAGCAATGTTCTCAGCTCCTAGTTCAGGCTACCCAGTCACCTGCTTCAGCACTTTAATGCCTCCATTTTTGTCTGTGACTTCTAAGCCATCAATCAACAGGGGCACTGACAACAGCCTTTCTTAGTTTCAATGTATCATTTATTTCTGAATCATTTTCCTCTCATTTAGGGGAAGGAGGGGAGAAAGGTGAGGAGGAAGCTCTGCCATGCTGCTCGGTGGCCCTGACACATTTGTGTTCAGAGGCTGGAGTTTACGGCACACAAGACTCTGGCAGAGCAGAGGCAGGAAGCAGGGGACAAGGAGGCATCCTGGTGCTGCCCGCTCAGGCTGGGTTGAGGGACCCGCAGGTCCTAGAGGCAGAGGACAGGAGTGCGTGGGGGGAGGAGCCTGTGCTGAGCACTGACCAGGATGCAGGTGGACCCCGGGAGTTGCTGCTTGGGGGCCACTTGAAGGTCTGGGCAGCAGAAGTGAATCTAAGAAGGCTCAGTCCCCACGTGGGGGTCGTAGCAGAGAAGTATGGGGACAGGAGTGGTCTCCCACAGGCTTGGATGCTGGCCTTTCCTGACTGGGCTGTGGGCCTCAGGGTTAGGATGGCTCCCAGGAGCTGCCCAGACCCAGGGGAACAGTGATTTAGCCTGGACCCACAGGTGAGCCCAATGCCCCCAAGAGTCCTGGGGCTGAACTGGCAGAATCAGAAGCCTCCATCAGGGTGTCCCCATGGTATCCTGTGACCCTGAGGAGGGAGATGAGGAGGAAAGTCAAACAGAATGAATCCTTTCCTTGGCCCTCTTTCCTGTTCCTTTCTCCTCCCCTGTCCTTGTTACCTGGTCCCCCCCCTTACCTGCCTTCCCTGTCACCTGCTCCAGCCCAGCCCCTCCTGTTCCCTAAACCTTATACTCAGGTTCTGTTGGCTAACTCCTCCTGCCCTTCTTCCTCTAAAGACACAGACTGAGTCTGAGCCTGGGGTTTGGGGGCACCAGGTGAGGAGGAAGCTCTACGGTCCATTTCTAAGGGAGACAGACTTGTGAAAAATAATACATATTTAATTCAGCCTCAGTTATACTTTTCTTGCCTCTGTGCCCCCTGGCTCCTCCTTCCTGGAAATCTGTTCTGGGACAGAGGCTGGACCCAGCTCCATGGCCTCCCAGGCCGAGCCCAGGCCCACTCACCCTCCCAGGCCCACTCACCGGCACCTGCAGCTCAGGAGGCCAAACAGGACTCACAGCACCAGGGCCATGGCCACAAGGAGTCCACACAGCTCAGAGACCAGGAGTCTGGGGGCAGCAGAGTCCAGGAGGGGGGCACTGGATTCCCTGCAGGGAGGAGGAAGAAGGAGGTGGACTTAGCTGGGATGTTGCCTGGTCCAGTCCTGTCACTCAATCAGGCCCTTTATGGCTAGAGTGTTCTTATAAAGACCCACCTCGAAATGAGACACAGGGGAGGGGACGGGGTGTCCTCTGCACCTCAGAGGAGACCTGCTGGAGGGAGCCCTGAAGGCTTGGATGGAGCAGAAGACCAAGGGAACAGTCTGAGGGATGGGAGGGATAGAGCTGGGGAGCAAGAACGCCCTGAGCAGGCCTGGCAGGGCAGGGCCCTCAGATTGGCCCAGAAGCAGAAGGCTACGAGGCTAAAGAGACAGGCAGAGTTGCCAGGACAGGGAAGTCCCCAGAACCAGAGCAAGGCAGGCATGGCTAGGGCCACACAGAGGGGTTGGGGAGGTCTTTGGGGAGCAACAGCCAGGAAGCCTGGGTCTCTGCTCTGTCTCTGCCCCTGAGTGGCTCTAGTCCTGTACCATTTCTGGGCCTCGTTTCTTCTGCTGTGACATCTTGGTTGATCCTGAAGACGCCCTTGGCTCTGAGTCCTGAGAGGCTCCCCCATGCCTGTGAGGCCATGAGGAGGGAAGAATTCCCCTAAGAGTTTCCTGTGCCACAGCCCTCCTGACTCGGAGCACTTTCACAGGGCCCTTGCTTTACTGGTTGAAAGGTGTTCTGTGGCATCTCATGGCTGTTTGGACTTAGATTTCCTCGATTATTCCTAAGTGTGGACATCATATGTCTGCTCTTTCGATTTCCTCTGCCCAACACTGCCTGTCACAGGCTGCATCCATTTTCCGTTGGGATTCTGGTCTTTCTCTTCGGTAGCATGAGCCGCTGGTGCATTACCAAGCTGGTTTTGGATATTCTCAGTTAACTTTTTCCAGTCCATCATCTGCTTGACAGCTTTTCCCGTAATGCTCAGCACTGAATAAAATTCCTCAATGGTGATGTAATCAAAGTACTTTTTCCTCATAATTTGTGCCCATAAGATTTGTACAAGCCATCCTTCCTCACTCCTGGGTCACACGGGTATGCCTCCACAGTATATTTTTTTTTCCATTTAATTTATTGCTTTTCTTTTTCACATATATAAATTGAAGCCATCTGGAACACATCTATTTCTATATTTAAGTAGGCATCCAGTTTTTGGTTCATTTTAATTTTTTTCTTATGTTCCACCAGTTTCCTCAAGGGTGCCAGCCAGGTAATGGGCCCTTTCTCCCACTGATATGGGTCCTGCCTTATCTCAAAGTCCGCTCCTCTATACACAGGCCTTTCCCAGCGCTTGAGCCATTTCCATTGTTCCATTTTTCAGTTCTTGCATGAGCACCACGTGGTATCAGTCTTATCACATTTGCTGAGCACACCCTCTCTTCATTTTTACTTATCATGGTCGAATTAGCCAGTCACCCATTTTCTGTTTAAATTCAGTTTGGGAGTTAATTTATCAAGTTCTTTAAAAGAAGACAAGCCAAAGTCATATTTGGGATTCTGTTTAAAGACTTTGTAACTTTGGAGAAATTGACATTATCATAATATTATTGTTTCCTCCAACATCATGGATTATTTCTGTTTATTCAGATCACCTGTCATTTCTTAGCAGTTAAAATTTTCTTCAAACAGGTCTTGAACGAATTCTTCTTAGACACTTTATAGGTGTTGTTGTTGCAATGAGTAGTATCTCACATGCTTAGATTTTCTACATTATTGTTCTTGATAGAGAACGCCTTCTGATATTTGTCGCTGGTTCTTGTACCTGACAGCCTTGCCAAGCTCTCTTGTAAGATCTAATAGTGGGTTGATTCAGCCTAATTTCTCTCCAGGTAGATGATCTCATCATCTGCAAGGGTGAGTTGCTCCTCTTCTCATCCAATTGTCTTTTTTCCTTCTCTGTTTTTCTTTTCTTCTAGCTTTGGGCAGGACCTCTAACACTATACTGAGCATTAGGGATGGCTGGGGAGATCCTTAAATTTGTATTTTCTTGACTCAGCAATCTTTAGGATAGTCATTGGTATGCAATCTTTACCAAGTTATACCTTCCTATCTCTATTTTATTAAGAACTTATTCTTAATGCTCATCATCTTTAATCATCAGAGAAATGCAAATCAAAACTACTTTGAGATATCATCTAACTCCAGTGAGACTAGCCTATATCACAAAATCCCAAGGCGGAGATTTTGAATGACTTTCTCCTTTCCAAATTGTATTGTTCCACTCTAGATTTTATTGTTTCAAGCGAATCTTTTGATTAACTCAACTCTTTTGAGTAGCCTTGCTTACTTGAGACATTTTTTCTAATAGATCACATTTGTTTATTAGGTAAGAAAATGCAAGGGGTCTCCTGTGATGAATTTCTTGGAAACATTCACATGTGATCCTGAGGCAGTGTGTAACGTTTTAGTGTCTTGTGATCTTTGTAGTAAGACAAACTTATTTTAAGTCTCTCCTCTAAAATTTAGGGGTCACCTGACCTTGAGGAGTCAACCTTTCTGTGTATCAGTTTCCTCCTGTGCAAAATGATAACAAATTTAATAACCACCTTATTCAGTTTCTTGATCAGGATTAAATCAGAGAAGGTGCATAAAAATTTTAGTATTATCTCTTACATCCATTTAGTGCCTCATAAAGAATAGCTCTTATAACTACTATCAAAACAAAAACATAGGGCAGCGCCTGTGGCTCAAAGGAGTAGGGCACTGGCCCCATATGCCGGAGGTGGTGGGTTCAAACCAAGCCCTGGCCAAAAACTGCAAAAAACAAAACAGAACAAAAACATATCAAAAAGAAATAAACTATTATCAAAAATGAAGTCTTTCTCTCTATTGCTGTTGCCTAACAAATTTTTATTTACTTGATTTTTAGGTGAGCTACTAGTGACATGTTGTTACCATAGTTCCTATTATGCATTTCAATATGTCTTGCAGTTTCTGTAGGCCAGGAATCCAGACATCTATTCATCCATCTATCCATCTAGCTTTCCATCACACAACTTACTATAGACAATTTAAAGTACATAAGACTATATAATTTTCAAGGAGTTTTTCATGCAATAGCTTATTGATGCATCATAAATTTCCAAAATCTCAGCGCAAAGAGGATGAATAAATAGCCTTAGATCACACCATCCAGATCATGGGCTCTAGCCCTAAGTTATTTGTACTTTTCAGCACAGAAGATGGTGTTTGTACTCTGTGTTAGGCATTGTTATAGGTACAAGGATGTAGCAATAAATAATATCAAGACTTTGCCTTATACTACATATAAATAGATAAGATAGATAATGAATAAATAAAAAGATAAGTAAATGATAATCATTAGTAATCTTAGTATTGAATTATCTTTGGACCTTTGTTGATAATTGTCGATATGTTTGTGAGCATATTTCTGGACCCTGGATTCTGATCTATTTATCTAGTTGACCAATTTATGTCAGTGTTATAATGTACTTCTATAAAAAACCTTAATGGCATATAATAAAAATTATAGAACTTTCTTCTTTTTTTTTAGGTACTTTACAATTGTATGTCAATTTTATAATTAGCTTATCATGTTTTACATGGACAACTAGACAACTGGAATTTTAATTAGGATTATTCTGAATCTATATATCAGTTTTATAAAAAGTTTTATCTTAACCAACCCATGAAAAGAGTATATTTCTACACTCATTTGGGTTCTTTGAAGTTTCTCTTGACGTTGTACTTTTGGTGTATATAAATTTCATCACATTTATCTCCTACTATATTACATTTTGATGTTATTATGAATTGTGTTTTTACTTCTGATTTTTTATTTCCAGAATATAGAAATATAATTAATTTTTGTAAATTTAACTTGTGGTGTACAATCTTGCTAATTTCACTTAATAATCCTAATAGCTTATTTCTGAGATTTCATCAGATTATCTGTATATATGATCATGTTGTCTAAGAACATTAGTTTTAATTACTGCCCCATGCCATGACTCTCCTGTGTTTGTTGAGCTTCTTGTACCTGGATGTCCAAATCTCCAGTAAATTTTTTTTTTCAATTATTCCCCCAAATAGGTTTTCTGGCATTTTATTCTTCAGGGATGCCTATGATTCTTACTACTGGTCTTTTTATACAATCCCATATTTCTTGTAGGCTTTGCTCTTCCTCTTCTCCTGCCATGATTGCAAAAAGAAACCCTGGAGCCAAGGCTCTCAGAAGCTGCCGCTTCCTTTCTGATGGTCTTCTGCAGAGTAGGTCTCAAATCTTCCTCTTAAAGACCTTCAAAAGACTAAGGAATGCATAGATGGTGAGTTCCTTACTCACTGGCCTTCTCTGGTGCTGCTTGCCAAGCAGCTCCATCACAATAGGGCACACCCCAAATGCAAAGACATCAAACCTGCTTGGGCACTCCATAGGCAACTTGGGACCAGAATGCTTCTCCCTGGCATGGTCACAGATTAATCTTTAGGTACCTGAGGAAAAGCCCACAGACCACATCCCATACCCCCAGGACTCAATCATGTTGCTCAGGGGCATGGAGGGGATATTTGTAAACTAATTGCAGGAGTCAAGGTAGAACTAAAAAAGAGAGTGCAATGTGGGTCCTAAACACAATTGTACAAATGGAGACCCCATATCCCATAAGAAAGCCATGTTCTTAGCCCAGGGGAGGATCCTGGACAAGAAAGCTTCCAGCCTTCAGAGCCATTGCTGGGGAGCTCAGATAATTTGATCATCTGATTGATGGCAGTTGCCAGAGGGATGATACAGAGCCACAGAGTTGCGGGGTGGGCAGAAATGGAAATCTATTCCTGACAGACAGACTGTGGATAACAGATGGCCTCTGCCTCTACTAGAAGACTTTCCAGCTGGGTGATAAGTAACTTTTCCCAGAATGCTTTAAGTGGACGTTGTAGCCCCACCAAAATCGCTACCTTCACAGCTTTTGTGGAGCCTGAGGGAAGCCTTACTCAATCTAGCACCACCCAGCCTCATTCTCCCACCCATCTCTGCTATAGTGGAAATAAGGACTCACCTAGAAAGTCCAGGGTTTCACCCAACATGTGGTGTATTCAAAAGCTTCTCTGAAGGGGCTAGTGCTCTTCACAGGTTCCAAAAATAATACCATAGCTTGTTCCTTTTGGCAAGTGCCATCTACTTACAGGAAGGTCAATTTGAATAGCACTTTATAACATATACTAACTCCATAATATAGGATGTGGTTGATTCTAATACACAAGCACCATCTAAGGTCTCAGAGATTAAACTGGGCATGACAGTACAATTCACACTGTTTAAAAAAAACCACAGGGCTGGGGAAATAAAGAATCTCAAAAACCTCCATCCTCCTTCATCAAAGAAAGACAGGGAATCTGCCTACACACATAACTCATCATAGCTAAAACCTACAAATAACCAGCAACTGAGAAAACTACCACACTAAGGTTATCTATAACTAAGCCATCTATCCAAAACCTAGACCCTCATCAAAGCACCTACAAGCAAAGGCAAAAGTTGTAGCTAAACATATACTACGGACACTCCCCTAAGACTGTGGGAGAAAGAAAAAAACAAACCCAAATGAGGGAAAATCCAAAAATAAAGAGTGATACCTGCCCCAGATGAGAAGGAATAAGCAAAAGTACTCCAGAGGTAAGAAACATTAGAGCAAAAGGACATCCCCCACAAAGAATACCGGTTCTCTAGTAGTGGATATCAACCAAAATGTAAATATGGAAATGATAGATAAATAATTCCAAATATGGATTATAAAAAAGCTTAGAGAAATGCAAGAGAAAAGGGAAATCCAAGTCAAAGAAAACAATTCAGGAAATGAATGAAAAAAATTCACTAAAAAACCAGACGCATTAACAATAACAACAAAAAATAGAACTTCTTGGACTAAAAATTAATTTAAGGAAAATCAAAACACAATGGAAAGTTTTAAGAAAAGAATAGACCAGGCAGAAGAAAGAATCTCAGGGTTGGAAGACAAGTGTTTTGAATTAACTCAGCCATTTAAAAAAATAAAGAACATGGATTATCTCAAGAAATATGGGTTTATGTAACATGGCCAAATATAAGAATCATAGGCATGCCTGAGGGTGAAGAAGAAAATGCACAAAGTCTGGAATTTTGAGGAAATAATTGAGGAAAACTTCCCTGATCTTTCTAGAGATTTAGACATCCAGGTACAAGAAGTTCAATGAACACCTGAGGGATTCATCGCAAAGAGGTGATCACCAAGACCAGTCATCAATCTGGTCAAAGTCAATGTGAAGGATTAATTTCTGCAAGCCATGTGGTGAAAACATCAAGTAGCTTACAAAGAAAAACCCATCAGGCTAACTGAAGATTTCTCAGTGAGACCTTACAAGCCAGAAGAGATTGAGCCCCATCTTTCATTCCTCTTAAACAGAACAACTACTAGCCTAGAATTTTGTATCCTATAAAACTAAGTTTCAAATATGAAAGAGAAATAAAGACTTTTCCAGACAAGGAAATATTGAGGGAATTTCTCAAGACCAGACCTGTCCTACAGGAAATACTCAGAACCAAGTTATTCATGGATCAGCACAGTAGAGACCTACTAGATTAAAATCACCCATAAGCTAAAGCTCAGAGATTGTATAAAACAATAGCACAAAAGATAAAGCAATAGGGTGGTACCCCAAAAGATAAACAAAACAGCAATCCATATGTCACTTCTTTTAATCAACATAAGCAGTCTGAATGTCCCACTCTACAGGCATAGGCTGGCTGAATAGATGAAAAAAAAAAAAATGCAACTGAAGTATCTACTATTCCTGGAAAACATATCTAACCAATAAGGACTTATACAGACGCAAAGTGAAGGGATGGAAAAAAATGTTCCATGCAAATAGAAACCTAAGGAAAACAGGTATAGCCATTTTCATACATGTATCACATAAAATAGGGTTTAAATCCACAATAGTAAAGAAAGACAAAGATCCCACCTGCACTTTATCTGGTGTGACAGAACAAGACTGAAGAAAGGAAGGAAAGAAGAAAGGAAGGAAAGAAAGAAGGAAGGAAGGAAGGAAGACAGGAAGGAAGAAAGAAAAGAAAGAAAAAGTGTGGTCATTATAGAGTGATAAAGGGATCAATTCAACAAGAAGACATACCATTCTTAAATATCTATGCACCTAACACAGAAGGGCCCAGATTCATAAAGCAAAACCTACTATAGCTAAGCAAAGGGAAGTTTTTTATTTCTTATTCTTGCCTGGCTGATTTGTTGGCTAGAGCCTACAGTACAAATTGGACAAAAGTAGTAAGTTCCTGATCTTTGATGAGAAATCATTAAGTCTTTCATCATTAAATACATTTGCTGTACATGTTTCATAGATGCCATTTATCAAGTTAAGGAAATTTATATTTGGATTAATTATCAATTGTCACATCAGTATTGCACCAATACTTAATGATTTAAAATAGCATTAATGAAACTGGACCTTTACCTCTCATGACTTAAAAAAATTGATTCGAGATGGATAAAAGATTTAAATCTAAGATATAAAAAAATAAAAATCCTCAAATAAAGTCTGGGGAAAACACTTGAAGATATTGGCCTGGGGAAAGACCTTATGAAGACTTCGTGGCAGTTGCAACAACAAAAATAAACAAATGGGACTTAATTAAACCGAAAAGCTTCTGTACAGCTAAGGAAACAACAATCAAAGCAAAAAGACAACTTCAGAATGGGAAAAGATGTTTGCATATTATGAATTGGACAGAAGCTCGACAACTAGGATCTACAAAGAACTCAAATTAATCAACAAAAAAGACTCAACAATCCCATATATCACTGGGCGACAGACATGAATAGAACCTTCTCTAAAGAAGACAGGCGAATGGCTAACAAGTGTATGAAAAAAATGCTCATTGTCCCTAATTATTAGAGAAACGCAAATCAAAACCACCCTGAGATATCACCTACCCCCAGTGAGAATAGCCCACATCATGAAGTCTCAAAGATGCAGATGTTGATGTGGATGTAAAAAGGGAACACTTTTACATTGCTGGTGGCACTGCAAACTAATACAATCTTTTTGGAAGGAAATATGGAGAATCCTCAAATAATTCAATTAGACCTCCCATTTGGTGCTTTAATCTCATAATTATGCATCTACCCAGAAGAAAATAAATCCTTTTATCATAAGGACGCTTGCTCTAGACTGTTTTATTGCAGCTCAATTTACAATCACCAAAATGGCAAACAACCTAAATGTTCACCAACCCAGGAATGGATTAACAGCTATGGTATATGTATACCATGGGATATTATTCAGCCATTAAAAAAGATGGAGACTTTAC
This sequence comes from Loris lydekkerianus, assembly GCA_963574355.1. NCBI lineage: Eukaryota > Metazoa > Chordata > Mammalia > Primates > Lorisidae > Loris > Loris lydekkerianus. Next base: position 17,870 of record CAUYPK010112122.1, read on the forward strand.
ATTTTTGTTTTAACATGGATGGAGGTGGAACACATTCTTCTTAGTAAAGCATCACAAGAATGGAGAAACAAGAATCCAAAGTATTCAATTCTAATATGAAGGCAGTAAATGAGCTAATACAAGGGGGTGGCAGGGGAATGAGGGAGTGGGGAGAGGAGAGGTGGAAGGGTGTTGGGAGATCACAGTGTATGGTCCACCTCTTGGGGGTGGGACACAATTATAAGAGGGACTTTATCTAACAAACGCAAGCAGTGTAACCCAATTCTTTATACCCTCAATGAATCACAAACCATTTAAAATAAAATAAAATAAAGCATTTATTTTCCCACAGTTCCTGTGGACCAGAAATCTAGGCATGACATAGCTGTATCTTTTGATTCGGAATAACTACCACTCCGCAGTCATTTCAGAGTTCAACTGGAAATGATCCACTTCCCAGCTCTCTTACCTAGATATTTTGTTCTGGAATGCAGTTAAATTAGGTAGAAATAGTTTGATCTTTTTGAGTCCTGCTTTACAATTTTTATGAAATCTTGGACAGTGCCTCATCTAGACTAAATGTTCCCCACTACTGAGGCAAGACTCTTCTAAGTATTCTGCAAAAAGCCTGTGAAGAATAAGGTCATTTTTGTGTGTTTGTCTTTCTGTCTGGCTAGTGACACTATTCCCAGTCTTTTGTCGGTTTTATAGATTTTTTTTAACCTTAGTAATCTTTTCAGTGGTTCTTCCCTCCCTTGACTAAGGGCCTTCAGAATGTCCATACTTCTTATCTCTGCATGCTGATCATTCTTTAGCATTCTGTTCAAATTTTACATTCTCCAGGAAACTTTCCCGAGTACTTCTAGCTGGAAGTCATCATTACCATGTCCAAACTACCATCACACTTAATTTCTTTATTATTATTATATTTACATAATAATACATTAATAAATTATATTCTGTTTTAAAAAATAGTTATAAAATATGTTAATAAATAAATAATTATTAATCTTTGGATTAATCAATTCTAAAGGTATTCCCAGAAAGTCACTTTAAAATAATCTTTATATTATAATCACTGGCTTTGGAAATAAATACAAACAGTTTATAAGTCAGTTATTTATCTTTTTTCCTGAGTGAGATTGGAATAAATTTAAAAGGAAATATGGCAGCAACAAACTTAATCCAGATTAATAATTCTGGAATGCCGTATTTTATTATTGGGAAACTAGGGGTAGTCTTGGGGGCTGATGTCGATTGCTGGCCAACACCTAAGAAAAAAGAATAGAAGGTATTTAAGCCTTAATCTATTTTAGAGCTTGATTAGGCTTGACCTCATTTAGAGAAATTAATATGAAGAACCCAAATACCCACTTGGAATATTCTGAAATTCCTTGTTATGTCCCACCATATTATCATTTTATTTCAGTTTCTTTAAGAAAATCTTAGAAATGATAGATGAAAAACTGTGTTGGCATCAAACCAGGTAATTTGGTTTAGTTACATAAGACTATATAGTTGCACTAGGACTATTTACTAATAAGTAAGATGTGGCTAAAAAAGAAGAATTGGAATTCCTCTTCATCACTAAAGATGTGCTTTGAAAAGCTGAAGAATTGCCATAATCTTTTTATCCTTCCAGAAAGGAATTTTTTTTTTTTAATTGGGATTCATTGAGGGTACAAACAATTAGGTTACACTGGTTGCAGTAGTTAGGTAAAGTCCTTCTTGTAATCATGCCCCGCCCCCCTAGAGGTGTGCTGTGCACCATGACCCCCTCCCTCTTCCCCGCCCTGCTCCCTCTTTCCCCTATCCCATCCCAGATCATCTACTCTCTTCATATCAGAATTGAGTACATTGGATTTTTGCTTCTCCATTCCTGTGATACTTTACTAAGAAGAATGTGTTCCACTCCATCCAGGATAATACAAAAGATGTAAAGTCTCCATCTTTTTAAATGACTGAATAACATTCCATGATATACCACAGCTTGTTAATCCCTTCCTGGTTTGGTGGGCATTTAGGCTGTGGTCCACATTTTGGTGATTGTAAATTAAGCTGTGATAAACTGTCTAGAGCAAATGTCCTTAAGATAAAAGAAATTTTTTTCTTCTGGGTGGATGCCTAGCAATGGGATTGCAGGATCAAATGTGAGGTTTAATTTGAGTACTTTGAGGATTCTTCATACTTCCTTCCAAAAAGATTGTATTAGATTGCAGTCCCACCAGCAGTGTAAAAGTGTTCCCTTCTCTCCACATCCATGCCAGCATCTGCAGCTTTGAGACTTAGTGATGTGGGCTATTCTCATTGGGGTTAGGTGACAGCTCAGGATGATTTTGTTTTGCATTTCTCTGATAATCAGGGAAAATGAGCGTTCAGAAAGGAAATTTTAAAGTCACGATTATTTCAGAGAGATTCAGAAAGGCTATGTTTTCACAAAAACCAGTCATTTCAGTGGAAACATAAGTATCTCATGCTTATAATTTTTTGTGGTTGACATTTTACACTCTTCAACTTATTTTTAAGCACAATATTATTATAGTCATCTTGATGTTATTTTTCTTTGTTTACTAATAAACCATATGCTGGTAGCCCATATACAGATAATTTTTTTGCGCCATCTAAAACTTGGGTTATATACAACCTGTCAGAATACATTCTAACCATTATGGTCTACTCTCAGAGGGCACACATCCTCTCTTCAGAATGACATACATTCTACAATTCTCAACTTCTTATTTTATCCCAAGACACATCTTCTTACATAAAGAAGCTTGTAAATACAAAGAAAAATGGCATCTCTATAGATGTGTTTTGTAATATTTAATCCCCAATTACAAATAACAATACCTACATGTGGTACATAATTCCAATGTTATAATCCAGTCTTAGTGTTTTACTGCCATTCATAAACTGCTTCAGCAGAACTACTTGTGATTTATAGCATCAATAGAACTCTTTAAATTACATCCTATATTACGTTGTAGGGCATGTATTGCCCTATGGTCTTGCATGCAATGTCAGAGAAAGAGGGAATGAGAAATGGAGAATTGTGAGTTCCCTGTAAATCAAAAGCTAAGTGTTGTTTATGAGCACTGGGGTTTAGCTCATGATATCATTTCACCTTTTTTCTCCCCTTATCACAGTTAACCTGATGTAGGATAAAAATTTCAATCAACAATTATTTATACTTTCACATCTTTGACATCAATAAATAAAGTCAAGTACTAAACATATACATTATTTTCCTAAAATTTAGTTCTTTGTTTAAAAAATTGGTTGGATTTTTATTGTATGAATGGAAGGAATATTTAAAGCTGTGGCTGTTCATCTCTAAGCCATGTGTACACTGTAGGCCCATTATAAATATTTACTGACTTTTCCATTAGTTTGAAAAAATAAAGTTTCCTAAGTAAGCTAATTTATCTACTGGAATTTAATGAAGAAAAGAAAACAAGAGTTGCACTAGAGAAGCTATTGATAGCCACTGATGAATTTGTTTATTTTTAATTGGAATTATATGCTTAATAAGGGGAATCACAGACACTCAAACACAATAGTTAAATTCAGAGAAACATTAAATTTATTTCATGACTAAATATTCATAGGGTTATTGGTGATGTATTTTGGACTCAAGGACAGCTGATTTTTCAAACCATTTTAGGGTTGTTGATTTTTCCCTGAATAAAGACGTCGTCGTTTGACCTCAGATTTCACCTCCCACCAAAGCCTGAGTCTAATAACGATCCTAAATTGCTGGAGATAAGAGTAATCATTTGTGATTCAAATGCAAGCATTTCATCTGAGCATAACCAGATGACGTACCTGGGGTAAAATAGTTTAATAGGCGGGCAAAATCAGGGTGGAAAGGCAGAGAAAACCAATTTTGCTCTTCTAACCATTACTTACTCCTAGGACTTACAAAAGTATGCCTGCTTCCTAATGAATATTGCCTTGTCTCTTCCGTTTATGATACTTCATGTGTGTTGTGAGGGTATGCGATGTATCCAATTTCTGTTCTTTACCACATCACTGCAGCATCACTGCAAAATTTCTGTCAACAAAAAAATATGTGTGTAGATGAAAAGAGGCATGGTAAAAAAATAAATTCTCAAGCCCCTTTGGATTGAATTAATCTCTAAAGAGGCTGGTTAAGAAATCAAGGAAGTAGATAGGGTTATTTCTACACTCAATGTGTCTAATATTTACCTGCAGGCAGATATGAAATAACTTAAATAACTGTGGCTACTTAAAATTTACAGAATTGAACTTATGCAAAGAGTAGTTGATCTTAAACTGACATAAACCAGATAGTCTCTTAATGTTCCTCTAAGGAGTTTTAAACTGACTCCGTTAAAGCTGAGGTTATTTGCCTTGGGGATGCCTAATGGAAGGGTTATTATAACACTGTCCACAAATAGGAGCCTTGAGAGAGTCTGGATATAGCATTGCATTGACAGCTAAGAGATTGAACCATTGCCATGTCACAGTGATCTCCAAGGCCAAAGGTCATCTCTCTCCCTTAATATTTAAATAAAGATACTTGACAAGAGCAGGAAACACCTTATTGCCAGTGATGGCTACTGCTCAATTTATAAGAGCCTTTACAAAGGCATGCTAATTCTCTGGCTTCTTAGAATGCGTGGTAACCTTTCATAAATCCATCTTTTCCAGATGTCCTTGGAAATGACAGTTATAAAACTACAAATGATTTGTAATGCAAAATGGGACTGACAGACTTGAAGATTAGGGCTCTATGTACTAAAATGACTAAGATTATAGCTAACAAAAGGCATAAAATGCATCAATAAATAGCTGCCGAAGTAACTCAAGATCATTTTGAACATCTTTAGTAAATGCTGGAACTTTTTTCTTAAAAAATGAAAACTTAAGCTTACAGTATTACAAGTAGAAATTTACTTCATGAAGACAACAGAACAGAATCCCTCTGTTTCAGGCAGCTGGATGAAAGATAGCAAAGCAGTTATGCTTTTTCTTTTTTCCACGTAGTAGAATACTTTTTCTCTCATGTCATTTTTTTAATTATGTAAGTATGTGAATTTCATTTTTTTAAAATTGTTCAGAAATACTAGACAAACTGAACATAATGATACGTTCTTTTTCCTTAACTTCAAAAAAAAAATTCAACAAAATGCCTTATTTTGTTAACATATCTAAAATAAATCATACTTAAAACCTAATGAAAAACAATTTTCATGCTTAATCTTTACTGCAGATATGGCTTAAATTCACAGGATAAGCTGGGACTATAGGTTTAAGTAATATTTACAAAGAATATTTTCAACTGCCTATTTTGAGGGAAATTCAGAATCAGGTAAATTGAGGCAAAACTAGGATGTTATAACCTGAACTTTTTGGTAACATGATATTTAAGAAATGATTACACAAAATTTCAAAACTACACATGCTGGTGCGGATGTGGAGAGAAGGGAACACTTTTGTACTGTTGGTGGGACTGTAAACTAATACAACCTTTTTGGAAGGAAGTATGGAGAATCCTCAAAGAACTCAAGCTAGATCTCCCGTTTGATCCTGCAATCCCATTATTGGGCATCTATCCAGAAGAAAAAAAAAACAAAACAACCTTTTATCACGAGGACACTTGTATTAGACTGTTTATCACAGCGCAATTTACAATCGCCAAAATGTGGAAACTGCCTAAATGTCCCCCAACCCAAGAATGGATTAACAAGCTGTGGTACATGTATACTCTGGAATACTATTCAGACATTAAAGAAATGGAGACTTTACAGCATTTGTATTAACCTGGATGGAAGTGGAATACATTCTTAGTAAAGCATCAAGAGAATGGAGAACCATGAATCCTATGTATTCAATCTTGATTATAAGACAAATAATGACAATTAATGACCTGGTGGGGGGTGGGGAAAAGGGAGAGCAGAGAGACAGAGAAGGAGGGAGGGGATTGGGGAAAGGCAGAGCAGAGAGAGGGAAAAGGGAGGAGGTGGGGTCTCATGTGTGACACATCTTGTATCCTCGATAAATCCCCAACAATAAAAAAGAAAAAAAGAGATGACTACACAGTACTATCGTGTATCATTTGAATAAACTGCAGGATAAGCCACCTTCCCCATGGCACTTTCAAGTGTCAGATTTCCTGCCTGCCTTCCAAATGACCAGGACAGTACTAAGGGCTTGGAGACACATCATGACCTTCTGCATAAAGAATAAGCTCTTTGATACTCCAATTTTCATGTGTTGGGTTGTTTGCTGCCTCTCTTCTTTTCCTTCTGTATCCTCTACTTGAATGTAATTCTTTCCATTTTATTCTCATTTCTTCTCCTCCTAATGGCTATTCAATAACAATGAGACTGAGCGTATGGCTGTGATGGCTAGGTTAGGGGGAAAAGGCCCTTAAAATCAACAGAAACCTTCAGACTGAAGTACTTTATTTGCATTCTGAGAGCTTGAAAGTCAGCCATAAGCCTATCAATATTAGTGACATATAACCACAATTATAGTAAAGACTTTTTTGTGGAGGATATAATACATCTTTGAAACAGGAAATAAAGCATTTTCAAGGAATCTTGAAGTTTTTCTGTGAATAGTTGCATTCATTAGATAAAATTTACTCAAAGTAGAAAGTTCCTTTATGCACAGCTCTGAAAACTGTCTGTGTGTTAAATTCAAGTTAACTATAAAATATATTTTGCCAACCATGGAAGAAACATATTTCCTTTGTTTGCTTATTTTTCCACTGCCATAAAATGCACCATCCGTGTTTACAGTATGTCAGAGTGATGTCATATTCAGAGCACTAAAACAGATGATATTTTTAGTACTTGGGGGTAAAAACCAACCCTGAGCTTGCTAGGAGCCCTATAAAACCAAAATATTACATTGTGACTATTTGGATCACACTGGTTATGGTAGGCCCCCGTGAAAACCACATCCTAGGCCACATATCTAACCTCAGCAAATTTAAAAAAATAGCAATTATTCCTTGCATCTTCTCAGACCATCGTGGAATAAAAGTTGAGCTCAATAACAACAGAAACCTTCATACACGTACAAAAACATGGAAGCTAAACAACCTTATGCTGAAGGATACATGGGTTATAAACGAGATTAAGAAGGAAATCACCAAATTTTTGGAACAAAACAACAAT
>CAUYPK010112126.1:0-25657 GCA_963574355.1 Loris lydekkerianus
CGCGGGTCACGGAGCTCGGGGTCGAGGCCGGCTCTGCGCTCACGCTGCCCGGCACGGCGACGCCTCAGCCCCGCGGGGTCGCCGAGGCGTGTGCGGCAGGGCGTGCGGCTCCCCCCGCGTGCTGGCGAACGGTGGTACAGTCCGCCGGGGATATCGCGCGCCGCTGTCGCCGCCCGAGCCCGCCAGGGATGCCGCTGCTGCCGCGACGGCGGTGCAGGGTCCCGCTCGCCCCACAGCCAGAGAGGAAAAGGGACGCGCGGGCCAGAGGCTCTGGAGAGAGTGCTCGACTAGCGGCGGCGCGTGCAGGAGGAAGACGCGCGCGCACAGGCCCGGAGGAGGGGAGAGGGGGTGGGGAGGGGAGGGAGGGGGAGGAGGGAGGGCGGGCCACCAGAAGCAAGAAGCAGCGCCCGCGCCTGCGTCCTTTGCACCGCCCGCCGTAGTGGGAGCTTGGAGGGGCGGGCGGCGGGAGGAGATGGAGGCGGATCTGATAAAAGAGCCAATCAGGTGCCAGGGCGAAGCGCTTAGGTGACAATCCGTGGCTCAGACAGGGCGGGGCCTTGGTGTGGGGGCGGGGAGAGGAGGGTGTATGCAAATAGTGACGTCCCTGAAGACCCCAGCGTCCGGATTGGCCGAGGGTTTATCCTTGAGGGCGGGCTTTTAGAGGGCTGGTGGGTGACTTAGCTAAAGCGGTCCAGCGGGAGGGGCGGATGGATTCTGTCTGGGCGCATGCGTAGGCTACACGTGTGCCTGCTTTCCCAGAGCGATCAGTGTCCTCGTAGTCGTTTGAACTTTAGCGAAACCAAAAGGCGCTGTGTTAAGCCAGCTATGTTAAAAGATTATTCCAATCCCTCTGCTCGCCTCTGTACTTCCACCCTCTCCTATCTAGTAACCATTACTTTCATCTTTATGAGATGATTATTATGAAAGTGAAAGGAGCCGTAAGCTTGAAGTTTAGATCCTGTTTTTAATAAGCCAGTAGGAAGGTAGAAGGGGATTGATTTTCTGAACTCTGACCTCTACTAGATATGTCTACAAAGGTCAAGTTAAATCTGACGTTCTAGTCCCTCGTTTTTATGTAAAGTGGGTATACTAGCTCTTGCAAAATATGATGGGAGAAGAGTAGCTGTGAGCTGCTGCCCAGCATAATGGTTAACATGCATTGGATGCGAGGCAGATGACTTTTATTTTTGAGACAGAGTCTCACTTTGTCGCCCTGAGTAGAGTGGCGTCACAGCTCACAGGGAGCTCAAACTCTTGGGCTTAAGCGATTCGCTTGCCTCAGCCTCCCAAGTAGCTGGGACTATGGGCGCCCACCACAAGGCCCAGCTAGTTTTAGAGACAGGGTCTCGATCTTGCTCAGGCTGGTCTTAAAAACTCCTGAGCTCAGGCAATCCACCCGCCTTGGCCTCCCAGAGTGCTAGGATTATAGGAGTGAGCCACCACGCCCAGCCTGACAAATGATTTTTTAATACATTTAAAGAGGAGCTTTACCTTGACTTCAGTCTGGGTGACCATTACAGTTTATCTTTAGCTTCTATCCCTGATAGAGGGAAATGCTGTATCATAGGGGGAGAAAGCACAATGCCCTTGCTAAACTTGGCTTTACCGTTTAAGTACCCTTGTGGCCTTGGGAATGAAATGAATTCTTGTGTATATAAAAGGCGGTCTAAAGGCAGAGACAGCTGTCACAACACTGAGGAAATGACTCAGATATATGATGGTAGCTCTATCATGTAGATAGATCCCAGCTAGTAAATGAAGTGACCTTTTTTGTCTTTTTCCTTTACATTTTCCCTGTCATTTCCTGTATTAAAGCTGTGAATATGTCAAAGAAGTGAAGGACCTAGCCTTGACCAACAACAAGCTTATACTGTATTATTCCCCCAAACAAACTGCTCCCAACCACCCAGGAGGGTTCTAGGTAATTTCCTTTGTGATACCACATATCTTTCTATGATGTAGGCCAAGTTTACTACTGCCCAGCACCACCACCACCCCTTAACATCTCTAATCAAATTTGTTTTCCTTCTTTCTTTTATTTCCTTTTTCCCTCCCTCTTTTTTTTTTTTTTTTTTGTTCCTAATCTACGAAGCACTTATTTGGCTGCATTTAAAGCTATAATATAAAGTTAAGTAATTTGTGATTCCTGACTTCAGTTACCTTATAATCTAGAATAGAAAATCTAGATATAAATAACTGAAATGCGGTTATTTATAGCTTTCTTAGGTCCCCATCAATACATCATTGTCTTCAAGGAATTAATGAGAAAATGCAGAGAAGGAACAGCAGATGAGAGCTGACACTGTAGAATTCCCCACTATATTTTTTCAGTGTGATTGATAGCATGCACCCAGGACTTGATCATATGTAAGAAATTCAGGTCAGGCTCATAGAGACCAGTGTCTTTGTGGCTATGTCATTGTATGTGGTTATTCTCTCCTTCGTGAAGATGGTCCCTTTCTCTTTGCATCCTGGGCCTGTCCCATGTATTCCTATCATTACTCTCCTCTGCCACCCTCATCTGGGTTGTTTGCACAGTACCCCAAGCCTGCCATCACCATCCTCCTCACCATCACCAGGCCCCCATCTCTGAAGCATCCTCCAGGTCTTTGATGAAGGCGTCTTCCTCTCTACCTTCCATTGTAATTGAACCTTCCTCTGTAAAGCAAAGTGGATCTTCGGTTATCCTTATCAGATTGAAACTTGAAGAGGAATGAGAACTCTTCCCAGGTATTTCAGCATATCTTCCAAGGTTTCTACTGCTGTCTGACCATGGGAACTTCTGTCTGGGTCCTCTGAAATTGTACAATCCAAAGGACATCATTTATCTCCCTGGACAAGGCCAGCTGAGCTCCAATATTCCATGAGCTCAAGAGCTGGAAAAGGTCAGCTGGACCCAGCCCCATTGTTTCTCAGTTCTTTTCTGCTGAGCTATTTGTTCCAAGTTCCATTCTGCTACCTAGGCTGGAAATTCCACTCATGCTCAGCTCAAAGGAATGCAGCTCATGCTGGCCAAAGAGCTCACCAGGAAATGGGTGGCTAAAATCCTTCTTTTCATTTGTGGCTTCCTCTCCAACATCTGTGAGGCAGACTATGCCACTGCCTGTGCTGTTCCACCCTTTTCCAAATGGGGAGCAACTCCTCAAATGGGGAAAACTCTGGGGAAGGTCTCTTATTCTCTACAGTAGCTTTCTTTCCTGATCTTCAGTGGCTCAGGGTTCTTTCATTTGATATGCTTTGAAGCCTTTCTGCTATTTACATTTTTATTATTTAATCTGTCATTCATTCATTCATTCATATAAAACATTTATTTAGTGAGCACCTACTATATCCCAGGCCCTATGATAGGACTTAAGTATTGTATACCAGCTAGTAATTAGAAGCAGACATACAGGTATACATAAAATTATAGCACATTGCAAACCCGTTTTTTTTTTTTTGTTTGTTTGTTTGTTTTTTGTTTTTTTTTTTTTAAGAGAGTATCACATTGTTGCCCTTGGTAGAGTGCTATGGTGTCATAGCTCAACCTCATACTCTTGGGTTCAAGTGACCCTCTTGCTTTAGTTTTTCATTTTTAGTAGAGACGAGGGTCTCACTCTTGCTCAGGCTGGTCTCGAACTCATGAACTCAAGCAATCCACCTGCTTCATCCTCTCAGAATGCTAGGATTATAGGTGTGAGCCACCATGCCTGGCCCACATTGCAAACTCTTAAAGGTAGAAATAGTGTTGGCGATGCAGCCTGCATTGTGCAAACATTTGACTGATGTCTCATGTTGGTGAAATGAAATATGTCTCTATGAATCCCCAATTGTCTCTATTAACAAGGCATGCACAAACCATTGACTGTTGAGTGTTTCTTTGTTGGCTTCTGAACACATACTAACTCTGTCACATATACAAAGAATTCAACCTTCTCCCCTAATCTCAAGTTCCTCCTTAGCTCATCCCTGGCATTGAGGTCCTAACTGGAGAATGCACGGACAGTAAGAAGAATGAGGCCCCATATACCACTGACTACCCAGACGAGCTTATTTCCAGAAAGATGGAGAGGGTTGCTATGCATACCTCCCCTGCCCTGCCCCCTGATGTAGACACACACATGTATACCCACCACCAAGGCTGGCAAAAGGGAGTTGGACTCAAACCCACCCCCACAGGATCTGGTTTGCTGTCATTTGAACCACTCCCAGCTTCTGCTATTTGACTATTTTTGACCTACCAAAACAATAATTTTATAAGGGTCAACCTACTGTATTTGAGGATAAACCAGAAAGTTTTATAAATGAACAAAGAGCTTGGGAACAACCTACCCTTCCATCAAGTTGACTTCCCTGATGTGTGTGTTGGAGGGGGAGGGCTGGGATGTGATGACAACTGCCTGATCAGCAACCTAATCAATTCTCCTGTACAGAGAATGTGTGAGCTGAAGGATGAGGAATGAGAATAGAAAGAGGAAGGAAAAAGAAGTAGGATAAAGCCAAGAAGCCAGAAGTTGGCACTTAATTACTCGTCAATGTCCAGGAAAGAACAGCATGAAATTAGTGCTCACACAGATGTGACCTGCTGGGAGGTGGAGGTGGTTAACAAGGCTCCACCCTGGCTTATATGAAATACCCCTTAGAAGGTCAGCCTGACTTACCTCTCAGGATACACTCACCAACCAGCCTACTGTTGATTAATTGGGCTTCCCGGGATTGCTGATGCTGGAAAAAGGGTGTCCCACTTCACAGAGGAACATTCCAGTTTCTTAAGGACTAACATCAACTGTTAATGAATACATTGGTACACGGTTATATGCTTTGGCCGTCTGTGAGGGGTCAAGAGGATAGCTGGGAGTCAGGATTCTCCAGGAAGATAAGCCCCACTGGACACTGACTTGGCTGTGAGCCAGGTTAAACTCTGTGGCAAATTGTCCAAGGAAAATCTACCCTGGGTGGCTACACTGGAGGGCAGTCAAGTGACTCTGGCATAAAGCAAGACCTTCTGACTCAATCATTTTGATCACAGAGTACAAGGGATATAATTATGTTGGCAAGGCACGATTATCCTGTCCCTGACCCCAACTCCATTCCTAATGCTACTTCATGACCCAACAACTAGATGCAATGTTGTCTGGCATTTTCTGTTTCTGACTCAGAGCCTACCCAGTTGCAGTTACCAGGTTAGGGCAATCGTATTGTCCTCCTCCTTGAGCTGAAAAATGCAAGGAGAGGGTATGAGGGGGGAGCACAGGGGGCTCTTCCCTGTGCGCAGTGGAAGGCAAGTGCTTTGCATTCTCTCAGCGGCCCTGCTCTATACTCCATGGTCAAGTGCATGCTTTTGGGAGTCAGACCTGGCATCAGGGCACAGTTCTGCCGCCTCCTACCAAGTCACTTCACCTCTCTGTATCTCACGCTTTTTTCATCTGTAAAGTGGCAACAATAAACAAACACATTTGTTTTGTGGAGTTGTGAGGAGTGAATGAGACGATGAATTTAAGGCCACTTGGCTCTGTTCCTGGCAAATAGGAAACACAATTAATGTTACGATTAGTGTTAGGGATGAAGACAATGGTGATGATGCTTATGCTGACATATGTCCTGATTTGTAGTACATGGAAGCTTTGGTGACTATCCTTTTATCTGTCCTCTCTGTCCCTACACTCATTCATCACAGCATCCTCAGTGCCTTCTAATGAATAACTGCCATATAGTAGATCATCAATAAACATTGGTTGGCAATCAAAACAGAACAGAAACAGCTGGGTGTGGTGGCTCATGCCTGTAATCCCAGCACTCTGGGAGGCCAAGGTAGGAGGATCACTTTAGATAAGGAGTTTGAGACCAGCCTGAGCAAGAGCAAGACCCATCTCTATAAAAAATAGAAAAATTAGCCTGGTGTGGTCATTTCTGCCTGTACTCCCACTTACTTGGAATGCTGGGGCAGGAGGAGTCCTTGAAGTCAGGAGTACGAGGTTGCTGTGAGCTGTGATCATTGTTTGTGCCCCTGCAAGAATAGGCCAGGTGATAGAGAGAGACCCTGTCTCAAAACAAACAAACAAACAAACAGAACAAATTAAAGGTTTGTGCTTTGGCATTTGCAGTCACTAAATATGAAATAGCTTGGTCTTTTGGGTTCTTCTCTCAGATGCTCTGTGTATATATAGTTCACACTCCTGCTAAACCACCCATGACCTCAAAATGGTCACTTTACATTACCCTGTCTGCTTAGTAACACTGTGGCTCATTTCTGAGTACCTTATTGCTAGCTCCTTCCTGAGTCAGTCTTTTTGAGAGTCAAGGAGTCACTCTCCTTCTCTGCCCAGATAAAAGTTGATTTTTCTGGCTTATACCCCAGACAAGTGTTTGAGGGAGGGGCAAAGGGAGCCTCAAGTAATCGTTGATCATCCTTCTGTGGATTGATTACATGGAGGAAGAGAGCATTTTAATGGCTCAACCTCCTGTGTGGATTTCGTCCTACAAGAGGGGATTCTGAGTTGCTTCCAACCTCTCCCTGGCCTCAGGCAGGCGGGTCTTTCCCTGCAATGGGAAGCCCAGCCTGTGGGTGGCCAAAGGAGAGAAATTGGCCTCTCTGAAGGTAGGGTGAATGCTAGATTTTTTAAAAAAGTAATAACATTTAGTGTTTTGTAGGATTGTTGGTACAGGCCTCCTCCTCCTAGATGGAAGGTAATGGAAAAAATGCAAGAAGGAAAGTAAGTTACAAGCAGATGAGTGCCAAGAATGTATACCTCAAGGCTCGGGAAAGTTGCTCTTTGGGAACAAGGAAAATTAGGGACTGAGCTTCCTAGCATTTCCTGATGTCACCAGGAAATTTCTGTCTCAGCCACTGACAATGATTGTTGTGTTCAGGGCCAATGCTAGGCTGTTGTCCCAACAGTGTCTCAAACTTGTGAATCTGAGCAATAGGAGCAGTTGTGCCTCCTCACATCTTGAATGTATCATGCCCCTGCAAAGCTTCCTCGGCTCCGGAACAACCTATATTTTCCCATCTTTGGATCTTTGCACAAGCTGTTTTCTCTTCCAGAATGTCTTGCCCCCACCTCTCCACCAGTGGAAGTCAGCCTTTCTTTAGGGACTGTCGCCTTCTCTGTATCTTCGTCAGATGCCCACTGTTTGCATGAACTCTGCCTCCCCCAGGTTTGCCAGGGTCTTTTACCACTTTCCCAGCACGGGTGCCAGCCCATGCTGCCGGGAGTCATCTTGAAACCTGCTCTGCTGGCCATAGATCTTTGGGAGGGGAGGAACTGGGGAATATTTTTTTCCTGGGGCTACACCTAGAATAGTACTTTCCTTTAAGTATAAAATTAGCAAGAAAAGTCAAATTGAAAACATCCAGGCAATTGATAACCTCCAATTCAAACAACCCCTGAAGAAGGGGTAATTCAGGTCTCCCCACATAGGAAGATTAGTAATCTCATGGGTTCAGCAATCCTCATGGTCTCAAGGTCTTTCCCAATGTTCCCAGTTCTGCTGCAAGGGCAACCATGGCCTCCCAGAATGCTTAATACCCTGGGCTAGCCTGGCCTGTGGTGGCCCTCCTGGGCCTGGGTCCATGTGACCAAGTGGCCAGCCAGCAAGAACCTGGGGCACTAGGGAATAAGCATCTGAATATCCGCCTGCTCTAGGCCCTGCCCTCAGGTACCCTAACTCACCTGGACTGAAAGGAAGCTACTCCCCTATCATTCTCTCCCTTTCCTGTTCCTTATCCTTCCTAACCTACTGTCCTGAGCAGAATCCTAGGTGCATACTGGAGTCCTCCCTTTTCCCCGCCCTCCATTACATTAATCATTAAATCCTATAACTGCCCTCCACCCAGGGTGTTCTTCTAGATCAAAAAAATCTGATCAGGCTATTACTGGTACTCTTTGTTTAAAACCATTCAAGGGTGGGTGGTAATGTGGCTCAGTGGGTAGGGCGCCGGCCCCATATACTGAGGGTGGCAAGTTCGAACCCAGCCCCAGCCAGCTAAAACAGCAGTGGCAACTGCAACAAAAAAAAGCCAGGTATTATGGTGGGCGCCTGTAGTCCCAGCTTCTTGGGAGACTGAGGCAAGAGAAATTGCTTAAGCCTGTGAGTTGAAGGTTGCTGTGAGTTGTGATGCCACAGCACTCTACCCAAGGGTGACAGAGTGAGACTCTTGTCTCAAAGGAAAAAAAAAAAAAAAAAAAATTCAAGGGCTACCCATTGCTCTCAGGATAAAGACTAAAATTCCTTTTTGGGGGGGTGGGAGTGGGACAGAGTCTCAAAACTGTCATCCTGGATAGAGCGCCATGGCGTCATAGCTCACAGCAACCTCAAACTCTTGGGCTCAAGCAATTTTCCTGTCCCAGCCTCCCAAGTAGCTGGGATCACACGTGCCTGCCACATTGCCCGGCAATTTATTTATTTTTTGTTGTTACCATTGTAGTTGTCATTGTTGTCTGACAGGCCCTGGCAGGGTTCGAACCTGCCAACCTCCTTGTATGTGGCTGGCACCTTCCCCACTGAGCTACGGGCACCGCCCGAAAGGCTAAAATTCTTAACAGGATTTACAAATCCTTTACCTGGCCTTTTTGAGATAAGAGGATTTATAATCTTTTCAAAGCCAACAAGTATCCATAGAAGATCTTAATTTTTCCAGCTGTCCCAGCTGTTTAAGACAGATGAGGCCTGGGCTGAATTATTAAAAGGTGATAAACTTATCTAGCCCAAATGGCATGTAAATTACAAGGGTATTGTTATTCTCCAGCTTCTCTGCTGCTTCACCTTCTTAGGACAGAACAAGGCCAGGACACTGTCCTCAGTTGACTGAGCAACCAGGTTCCTTAAGGCATTCAGGGAGGAGAGGGAGCAGTTGAGTGGGGCAGGGCTGGAGGAGCAGCTGTGTAGATGAGATGCTGGTAATACCAAACAAACCCAGAATGGCCCACCTCTCCCTCTAGGTTTTCCACTTTATGTCTACATGATGGAGATTGTTCATTTCAGAATTCCTTTCAATTGCAAGAAGATTGAGAAGGAATGCAAATAACAAAAATAGGAGACTGATATGTAAACTCTAGGTGGAATAATATGTGGCCATTTAAAAGAAGGGTTTTGAAGGCTTTGTAGCAACATGAGAAACCACATATGCTGTCACATTAAGTGGAATGTAGACTGCCATCTGAGCAGGTGGTGTAGGGATGTGAGACAGTGACAGAAATACGGATTTTCTAGCTGGGTAGACCAAAGTGGGGGTTCATTTTCCATTTTCCCTGTGTGATCGGCTTGAAGTTCCTTAACTTCTCTGGACTTTTGTTTTCTTCTTTTTGTAAATGTGTATAAAATACAAATTGGCTTACCTTGAGATAATTCATGTAAAAGTACCAGGCAGAAATCAAATTAGGTGCTCGATGAATATTAGTTCCCTTCTGCTTCTCTATGTTGTTTGTGTTTTCATTATCTTGTAAAGGATTAAGAAAATAACTAGTTAGATTAAATTGTTTCAGTTATCTATTACTATGTAATAAACTGGCCTAAAATGTGGTGTCTGTTTTTGTTGTTGTTGTTGTTTTTCAGAGACAGAGTTTTACTTTATCACCCACAGTAGAGTGCTGTAGCATCATAGCTCACAGCAACCTCCAACTTCTGGGCTTAGGCGATTCCCTTGCCTCAGCCTCCCGAGTAGCTGGGACTATAGGAGCCCACTACAATGCCTGGCTATTTTTTTGTTGCAGTTTAGCCGGGGGCAGGTTTGAACCCACCACCCTCGGTACATGGGGCTGGTGTCCTGCCCACTGAGCCACAGGCGCTGCCCCCCCCCCTTTATTTTTTTTTTAGATAAAGCCTCACAGCTTAGCTCACAGCACCTTCACACTATTGAGTTCAAGGAATCCTTCTGCCTCAGCATTCCAAGTAGGTGGGAGTACAGGTAGAAACAACCACACCAGGCTAATTTTTCTATTTTTTATAGAGTCAGGTCTTGCTCTTGCTCAGGCTGACCTCAAACTCCTGAGCTCAAGGGATCCTCCCACCTTGGCCTCTCAGAATGCTGGGATTACAGGTGGTGACCCATTGTGCCCAGCCAAACTTACTGTCTTCAAACAACAATCATTATGTTATGTCTCACAGTCTGGAGTCAGGAATTTGGACACGTCTCAGCTATCTAATTCTTCTGCTCCATATGGCATTGTCTAGGGGCACTCAGGTATATTTATCTGGTGACTGGGCTGATGTGGAGGGTCAAGATGCCTTCCTCAGTCACAGGTCTGGTGCCGTGGTGAAGATGGCTGCAAGGCTAGGCTCAGCTGGAGCTAGGGACCCACGGGTTGACCTGTGTCCTCTGCAGAATGCCACTCAGGGTAACTGCATTCTTAGCTGGTGACTCAGGACTTCCAGAGCAAGTATCCAAAAACACTGGGGGATATTGCCGGACTCTTAAGACCTGGACCTGAAATCTCTTAAGACTGGCACAGAATCACTTCTATTGTGTCCTGTTGGTCCAACAGTCACAGAGCCCGCCCAGGTTCAAGAAGAGGGGATATAGAGCCCACATATCCATGGGAGGAATGTTGCAGAATTTGTAGCCATTTTGAATATGCTTCAGCAACTGTCTGAAAGGCAGTAATATTAATATTTGTTGTAAAGTCAAATCATCAGAGAGTTTCTCTGGAGAAGATACCTGGCCATTGGCTTTTGTTTGGATTGGAGTTGTCTCTGGACTGAGCAGGGAGGTCTAGAAGCTGCGGCACGCTGGTGTTGGTACAGAAAGTAGTAAGCAGGGCCACTGGAAGAGAAGAGAATAGAGTTTCTAAAACCCTCTGGGCTTTAGAAAACAAAAATAAGTGATGCTTGTGTATTGTTACCATGGGAGGTAGCAGTGCCTAAGAGTCAGACAGTGCCCGTGACCTTGTGCTAGGCAGGCACTTAAATTTTCTCAGCTGCAGTTTTCTTATCTCTAAAAAGGGGCAATAATTTTGCCTGTGTTTTGGGATTGGTTGGGTCATTGAACAAGAAAATATAGCCAGGTGCAGTGGCTCACGCCTGTAATCCTAGCACTCTGGGAGACTGAGGCAGACCAGATCCTCTGAGCTCAGAAGTTTGAGATCAGCCTGAGCAAGAGTGAGATCCCATCTCTACTAGAAATAGAAAAACTAGCCAGGCATTGTGGTGGGCATCTATAGTCCCAGCTACTTGAGAGGCCGAGGCAAGAGGGTCACTTGACCCTAGAGTTTGAGATTAATGTGAGCTATGACACCAGGGCACTCTACCCAGGAGACAGAGTGAGGCTCTGTCTCAAAAAACAAACGAACACAATATGTATGAAGTGTTTGGAAAACACTTCCCTTTCTGAAAAATCCTTGTCACTGACTACAGGGTCAAACCATTGGTCAAATCTTTTTCTTGCCTACTCGGGTCCCCTGGGCCGTGTCCTCTCATGGAAGGCCCCTACTGATCAGTTCTGACTCCAAGAAGAGTCCTTTTGTCCAGGGGTCTGCCTGACTCCCCTTCAGGCATCAAGCAGGCATATTTTTTCTCTGTGAATAATGCGCAGCAGAGCATTTTTAGAATCTTAATTTTTTCTTTTCTTTTTGAGACAGAGTCTCACTATGTCACCTTCGGTAGAGTGCCATGGTGTCATAGCTCATGGCAACCTCCAACTCTTGGGCTTAAGCGATTCTCTTGCCTCAGCCTCCCAAGTAGCTGGGAGGCTCCCACCACAATGCCTGGCTATTTTTTGGTTGTAGTTGGCCCGGGCTGGATTTGAACCTGCCAGCTCCAGAGTATGTGGTTGGCGTCCTAGCCACTGAGCTACAGGCCCCGAGCCAGAATCTTAACATTTTCTTGCTAAAAATCCTACAGCATTGAGAAGTAAAGGCGTTTCCCCAAAGTCACTTGCCACTTAGTGGCAAAGCTGGGAAAGAGTCTAGTCCAAAACCTTGTAGGTAATGCAGGGTACGTTTTATTATCTACATCTTTTCAGATGTGTATATACATACTGGACTTTCCTATGGTTTTGTTTAAATTCACCAGAGATGCCATCAGGGGCTAGGATTTTATTTATTTATTTATTTATATTTTTTTAGAGACAGGGTCTCACTTTATTACCCTCAGTAGAGTGTTGTGGTGTCACAGCTCACAGCAACCTCCAGCTCTTGGGCTTAGGTGATTCCCTTGCCTTAGCCTCCTGAGTAGCTTGACTACAGGCACCCGCCACAACACCCAGCTATTTTTTGTTGCAGTTTGGCTGGGGCTGGGTTCGAACCCACCACCCTTGGTATATGGGGCCAGTGGCGCCCTACCCACTGAGCCACAGGTGCCACCCAGGGCCTGGAATTTTAAACTGCAAATTCAATTTAGTACATATAGGACTATTCAGGTTATCTATTCTTTCTTAAGTGAGATTTGATAGGTCAGGCCTCTCAAGTAATTGATTTATTTCATTTAAGTTGCAAAGTCTTTTGCTTGGTATGGTTGTTTATAACATGCCTTTATTTCTCATAGTTTTGAAGTTCTAGAGCCCGGAGTTTAACCCTATTCTCTTTCTGCCTCCAAAGACTATTTTTTTTTTTTTGAAACAGAGTCTCACCATGTCACACTTGGTAGAGTGCTGTGGTGTCACAGCTCACAGCAACCTCAAACACTAGGGCTTAAGCTATTCTCTTGCCTCAGCCTCCCAAGTAGCTGCCTTGGGCACCTGCCACAATGCCCAGCTCTTTTTTGGTTGTAGTTGTCATTGTTTGGCAGGCCCGGGCTGGATTCGAACCCTCCAGCTCCAGTGTATGTGGCTGGTGCCCTAACCACTGAGCTGCAGGCACTGAGCCTGCCTTTAAAGTCTTTGGTTTTGATCACTTGTTCTGCTGCAACTTACTCCCTGGGAAGGGAGATCATAGTCACTGACTTTACAGAGGAGAAAGCTCAGAGAGGACGAACATCTAGTAAGAGGAAGGGTTGGGACTTGAACCTAGGCCCGTTCTGGCTGCAGAGTAAACTCCTTCTTTCCATTATAAGCTATTGCCCATCCCCACTGCCCTTCATCTCTCCTGGTGGTCCTGCCTCTTAGACAGGGAATCCAAATCTCTGGGGGTGGGTATATTGAAAAGCTCAGCAGGTGATTCTAACATGCAGTCAAGGTGAGAGTCACTGTTGGACCTGCTCAGTCAGTGTGGTCTGGCCTGGCGTTTGGACACAGCAAGCAGACTTCATTGTGCCCCGAGGGTTTGTGCAGCCATGTGTCAGTGGGAGGAGGAAATGGCACAGGCCACAGAGGGGTGGCTCAGCTCCATGTGGTGTTGGTTGGGTCATTTGTGTGACTACATTCAGGTGGGAGCCTGGCTAGGGCAAGAATGACCAGGAAGAGCCGGGGATGGCCAGTTCTCTTTTTCTCCCTGTGGTCTTTCATCATTGAGTAGTCCAACCTGATCTTTCTTCCTTTATTTTGATTTTCTTTCTTTTTTTCTTTTCTCTGTAGAGATAGGGTCTCACTCCATCAAACAGGCTGGAGTGCAGTGGTGTGGTCACAGATGACAATAACCTCAAACTCCTGAGCTCAAAGGATCCTCCCATTTTGACTCCCAAGTACGTGGGACTACAGGTTCCCGCCACCATGCCCAGCTAGTTTTAAAAAATTTTTTATAGAGTTGTGGGTCCCGGGTCTTGCTATGTTGCCCAGGCTGGTCATGATCTCCTGGCCTCAAGTGATCCTCCTGCCTTGGGTTTTGAAAGTGCTCGGAGCTGCCACATTCAGTGAAATTCTTTTTGTTTTTCTTAAAGGAGAATTCTTAATTTTTGAACTTGGAGCCTTGAATTTACATTTTGCTCCTTTTGCCCTGTGCCCTGAGAGGCCATAGCTCTCTCATAGCTCTCTTCTTCCAAGCCTCTTCTCAGGAAGACTTTTCCATTCTCTTGGAAAATGGGAGAGAAGGAAAGACAAAGAGAAAAAAGTCCCTGACAGCAGAGCTGTGGAGGGGGAGTGAGGTGCAGGGGAAGGGCCCTATTTTTAGCAACCATTGTTCCAGGTTAGAACCTAGACAAGTTGAGAAATTTTGTTCTATTTACTGGATGTTGACTGAAAATTCTGGCCAAGAAGAGGGGTGTTAGAAGAGAAAGGGGATTCTGAAATCTCATAAGTTTACTTAACCTTTCTAAGTCTCTGTTTCCTCCTCTGTAGGATAATATAGTAACCCTAGTGCATGTTGACAAGGATAAAGTGAGACACGTTTCTTTAAATGAAATGATATGTGAATAAACAAAAACAAAATGTAACTGAAAATGGAAAAAAAAATTAAAGGAAATGAAATGTATATAGTACTTGGCACACAGCAGTTACTCAGCACAAATTCCTGTTCCTCATTTGGTCTTTGAAAGGGAAATTTCAGCTTGGCGCCCATAGCTTAGTGAGTAGGGCTCTGGCCACATACACCGAGGCTGGGGGGTTTGAGCCTGGCCCAGGCCTGCTAAACAACAATGACAACTGCAACCACAAAATAGCCAGACATTGTGGTGGGCACCTGTAGTCCCAGATACTTGGGAGGCTGAGGCAAGAGAATTGCTTAAGCCCAAGAATTTGAGATTGCTGTGAGTTGTGACACCATGGCACTCTACCGAGGGCAACATAGTGAACTCTGTCTCAAAGTAAAAAAAAAAAAGAAAGAAAGGGAAGTTTCATTCAGTAATTCACTAAGAATTTACTTATTAACATATCACATATTTACATGCAAAGTCACTGTACCAGGCCTTGGAGGAACATGGAGATTATATCAAAAAGAAAGACCCAGCTGTCAAGTTTAAGGAGCTCTCAAGTAGAGGTCATGAAATCAAGGTACGCATAATTGTGAGTTGGTTTCTTCATCCCATACATGTTTATTAAGCACACAGTCCTCACTCTGAAGCCCACAAGGTGGTAGGGAAGACACGTACCCACAAATCATCATAGAAAGAAACTAGTGCCAACACTGAGATAAAAACACTAGCCAATCTTTTTTTTTTTGAGATAATCTCACTTTGTTGCCCTTGGTAGAGTGCCATGGTGTCACAGCTCACAGCAACCTCCAGCTCTTGGGCTTAGGCGATTCTCTTGCCTCAGCCTCCTGAGTAGCTGGGACTACAGGCATCTGCCACAACACCCAGCTATTTTTTTGTTGCAGTTTGGCTGGGGGCAGGTTTGAACCCACCACCCTTGGTATATTGGGCCAGCACCCTACTCACTGAGCCACAGGCACTGCCCAACACTAGCCAATCTTTATTGACAGTTTAGCTGTGTTGCAACTAATACTCACTACGACTCTTTACTGTAGGTTTTATAATCATTGCCATTTATCTATGAGGCAAGTGAGACTTAGACAGTTTGTTTGTTTGAAATCAAACAGCTTGGCATGTCATAGAAGAGGGACTCATTCTGCTCAGGTGAAGGAGGAAGACCAAAGGGAGTGACTTATGAATAAGTGTAGAATACACTAGAACCTCTATAAATTGACCACGGAAGGGACTGTAACAAACTGATCAACATACAGAGGTGGTCAGCATAAGGAGCTAGACCTACTGCCCTGATAAGCATGTGTAATGCATGTCTGATATATGAAAATTAGGTCAACTTAAGGAGGTGGTGGTTAACTATGGAGGTTCTACTGTAATTAGGATTTCAACAGGCAGAGGAATAGGGAAGTGAGTTCCATAAGAGGAAATATAATATGCAAATATGTGAAGTTGTGGAAATTCAGAGCAAGTATTTCAAAAAATAACAAGCTGCTTTAGCACATCAATGGAAAGAAAGCTTGCCTCTATTTGAGAGATTCTTCATATGGATCATGAAGTATGTGGAAGAGTTCCAAGGCCAAGTTGGGATGGAAGGCATCTTATAGGAAATAAAAACGCACTAGGGTGCATTGTGATGGGTGCCTGTAGTTCTAGCTACTCAGGAGGCTGAGGCAAGAGGATTGCTCAAGCCCAAAAGTTTGAGGTTGCTGTAAGCTATGACATCACGGCACTCAACCCCAAGGTGACCGAGTGAGACTCACTCAAAAAAAAAAAAAAAAAAAAAAAAAAAGCACTAAAAATGCCCTTAATGTGGGAAAATAAGAAGCCTGTTAGGGGGTGAAGAAGTAGATACATTTTGAATGAAGAATAGTTATGGGTAATAAGTCTGCATAAGCCATACTGTGAAAGAACTTTCAATATCAGAGTGAGGCAAGATCTGCCTTGGACAAGTTTTGTTAACATTTTTTAGTAAGAAGTTTTACATAGGCCAGGCGTGGTGGCTCATGCTTATAATCCCAGCACTTGGGAGGCCCAGGTGGGTGGATTGCCTGAGCTCATGAGTTGGAGACCAGCCTGAGCCAGAGCAAGACCTCATCTCTAAAAAATAGCCAGCCGTTGTGGCAGGTGCCTGTGGTCCCAGCTACTCGGGAGGCTGAGAAAAGAGAATCACTTGAGCTTGAGCCCTAGAGGTTGCTGTGAGC
This sequence comes from Loris lydekkerianus, assembly GCA_963574355.1. NCBI lineage: Eukaryota > Metazoa > Chordata > Mammalia > Primates > Lorisidae > Loris > Loris lydekkerianus. The sequence goes on from CAUYPK010112126.1 coordinate 16,413, forward strand.
TGTAATGCTATGACACTCTACTGAGGGTGACAAAGTGAGAGAGACTCTGTCTCAAAAAAAAAAAAAAAAAGAAGTTTTACATAAAAACCTTTAAAAAATAAATGGTTCTGGCCACGTGGCTCTGTATTCCTGAGTGGTGAGTGTGCAACATGGGTGCCTCCAACTTCATTATTTTATTTTATTATTATTATTTTTTTGCAGTTTTTGGCTGGGGCTGGGCTCGAACCCACCACCTCTGGCACATGGGGCCAGTGCCCTACTCCTTTGAGCCACAGGCACCGCCCAACTTCATTATTTTTATACCCAGACCACTTTTCTTCCCAGATTGGTCTGTACACGAATTTGAGATTTTCCCTTTAGGCCAATTGAAACTTTACCTCTGCCTGTCAAATGAAAAAGATCTTCCAGCCTGAGCTTTGTGAACCTGACAAGAGCTGACTCACATGGACACAGAATGCTTTTGCTGTCAGTCTTGGGGTGGGCTACTATCTGAACTCAATGTCTTGCCTGACTACCTCAGATATCGAAGTTATTTGTAAGCCATGGTGAAGGACAATGCTCCCCTATATTAGGTCCGTGGACCTCCATGCATTGGGATAGCAGGCAACAAAGTAGAGGAAGTATTAGAATCAGCACAGCTAGATTAGAATGTTTTATTTGCCAAGTGACCATCATTGAATTATCTCACCTCTCTGTGCCTCACATCCACAAAGTATAGCCACAAGTTTTCACCTTGCAGGGATATTGAGAAGATTCATTGAGATTAGGGATATGGAAATGCCTGGCAGTTACCCTGGATCAGAGAGGAAAGAATGAAGGAATTGGAACTAAGGAGATGGAGATTTAAGTCCTGACTCCACTGCTTACTGGAAGTGCTACCATAAGCTCAGCTGTGACTATGTGCCAGGCTCTCTGTGTTATCTTTAAAAATCCTTGCAATGACTCAGCATGGATGGAGGCATGCTTATTATTATTACCCTCATCTTACAATTGAGGAAACAGAGGCATGGAGAGATAAAATAATTTGTCCAAGACTTTTCAGGTAAGTGGTGAAGCCAGGCTGTCTGATTCCAAAGCCAATACTTTCTGGTTATGTAAACTTTCTTCAGTTTCTACAGCTATAAAATGGGGCAATCTTTGTGAGGATTAGGGATAATGTGTAGAAAGTCACTATCATGGCAGTGTCTGGTATTTCAGGGATATTAATTGTTTTTACTAAATGCTCAGTGTTATGAAGTGAATTGTATCCCTCCCACAAAGATGCTAAAGTTCTAACCTCCAGCAATGTTATTTGGAAATGGGATCTTTGCATATGAACAAGTTAAGATGATGTCATTAGGGTGGGAAGTTTGGACACAGAGACAGAAGTGCACACAAAGTGAATGCCCTGTGAAGGTGACGAAAGAGATGAACAAGGCAAGGAATGACAAGGGTGGCCAGCAAAACTCTAGCAGGGAGAAGAGAGCCCTGGAACAGTTTCTCCCTTGCAGCCCTCAGAAAGACCCAACCCTGCTGACTCCATAATTTTGTACTTTTAGCCTCTAGAACTATGAGAACACATTTCTGTTATTTTCAGCTGCCCAGTTAATGGCACTTTGTTATGGCACCCCTAGGACACAAACAGATGCAGGTAGATGCTGCTTACATCTTAATCTACCTTGCAGTGTGTCTCTGGGTTTCTGGGTGTACACAGCTGCCCGCCCCAGAGCATGCTGGGAGCTGTGCACAGTGCAGCCTACGGCCTAACTTTGCAGCCGGATCAATCTACTGAGGATGGCATCGTGAGGTGCACCAAAGACCAGCTTCCCCGGGTCCCACTTGCTTTTTGTATTTGCCTTGGAATAAGTTCCTATGAAATACTAATCTCACGCTACCCTGGGCACGGAAGAATGTCTTAAACAAGCTCATGCAGGAGAAAGTACTGACAAGTAAAATTGTTCCTCCCAAGGGAACGAATCACACTTGAGTGGTGAAATCTCAGATATATTGGTGCCTGGTTGGGAAAGATTTTGAGGTCAAGAGGGGCCCACCCAGACACCACAGCTGCATGTCCTATCAGCCATGCACATCATTAAATGTCCTCTGAACACAGATCCCCAGGCTGAGGGACACTAGGGATCTTTGCTACCAGAGAAGCCTGTTTTAGCAGTCTATGCTAGCAATCTAGCACCTCAGGCCTTCAGGGAAATCTGGGGCCCTCAGAGAGCATTTGGAAATGGAGAAGTGAGAGGACCCAAGGGAGCCCAAGGGATTTATAGTTAAAGCTCGGAAAACAATTAGAGTTGGAGTGAGCTCACCTAGCAACAGCCAGAGGCTCTGCCCAGCCTGCTGTCTAAGAACTCCAGCTGCAGAATTCCCTCAGGTTGATCTTCAGGAAAGGAAAAGAAATCCCCAAACAGGAAGTTCATCACAGGTGTTTAAAACAGGATGGAGTTGGGCGGTTCCTGTGTCTCACTGGGCAGGGCACTGGCCCCAGATATCAAGGGTGACAGGTTCAAACCCGGCCCTGGCGAAACTGCAACAAAAAAATAGCTGGGCGTTGTGGCGGGTGCCTGTAGTTCCAGCTACTCAGGAGGCTAAGGCAAGAGAATCACCTAAGCCCAGGGGTAGTTGGAGGTTGCTGTGAGCTGTGAAGCCACAGCACTCTACCCAGGGAGATAAAGTGAGACTCTGTCTCTAAAAAAATAATAAATAAAACAGGATGGAGAGGGGCCAGGTGCTGAAGCTCAACTCCTGTAATCCCAGCACTCTGGGAGGCCAATGTGGGAGGATCCCTTACACTCAGCAGTTTGAAACCAGTCTGAGCAAGACGAGACCCCATCTCTACTAAAAATAGAAAAAATGGCCAGGCATCGTGGCGGGCATCTATAGTCCCAGCTTCTCATGAGTGAGGCGTGAGCTCAGGAGTTTGAGGTTGCTGTGAACTAGGCTAATGCTATGGCACTCTAGCCTGCGGAAACACTGAGACTGCCTCAAAACAAACAAAAAAACAAACAACAAAGGGTGGAGAACATGATCCTTTATGTTCACCGTTTCTGTTACCTGTTGGGGTATAACCGACCACCTATATAAGGTATCTATTCTTATTTAACAACTTACCCTAAGTTTAGTGGCTTGAAAGTGACAAACACTTATTTTCTCACATGATTTTTGAGGATCAGGATTCTGGGATCAGTTTGGTGTTTCTAGTTTAGAAGCTCTCATACGGCTGCTGTTGTGTTTCAGAGGGGTACAGTCAGCTCAAGGCTTGCTTGCTAGGGCTGGATGCAGTGAGCTCAAGGCTTGGTAGGGCTGGATACAGTCGGCTCGAGGCTTGGTAGGGCTGGACACAGTAGACTTGAAGCTTGGTAGAGCTGGACACACTTCAGCTGGAGGCCTGCTATGGCTGGACACAGTTGGCCCTAGGCTTGCTAGGGCTGGATGCAGTCAGCTGGATGCAGTCAGCTTGCTAGAGCTGGACGCAGTTGACTCGAAGCTTGGTAGGGCTGGACGCACTTCAGCTGGAGGCTTGCTAGGGCTGGACGCAGTTGGCCCGAGGCTTGCTAGGGCTGGACATACTTCAGCTGGAGACTTGCTAGTCAGCCTGAGGCTTGGTAGGGCTGGACACACTTTAGCTGGAGGCTTGCTAGGGCTGGACGCAGTTGGCCCGAGGCTTGCTAGGGCTGAACACAGTCAGCTTAAGGCTTGCTAGGGCTAGCAGACCTGCCTCTGAGATGGCTTGCTGGCGTGGCTGCTGGTTGCAGGCCTCAGTCTCTTGCTCATAGATGCCTGCTCCTACAAACGGAGCCTAAGGTGCTCAACCATCCTGGCTGGTCTAGAACTGAGGGCACTCAGGATATTAGACTTCCAGTGCTAAAACCAGGAAGTCCTGGGCAACTCTGGGATGAGTTGGGTCACCCGTGTGGGCCTCTTCCCAGAAAGGATGGAAGAATGATTTGAGAGAGGGACACAGAGAGAAGCTACAAGGTTTTTTTTGTTGTTGTTATTTAGCAGGTCCTGGCTGAGTTTGAACCTGCCACCCCTGGTGCAGGGGTCGGCGCTCTAACCATCAAGCTACAGGCATCAGCCAGCCACAAGGTTTTTATAGCCTAATATAGGAGGTACCACATGATGCTATGTTCCACTGGCCACCCAGACCAACTCTTGTACCAAGTGCTGGGGGTAGGTGTGTCTGGAGGCAGGGGTCACTATGACCTGGTTGGAGGCTGGCTGCCACATTATCCCAAAACTTGGGTTTAAAACAACAATCACTTCAGTATCTCCTATACCTGTGGGTTAATCAGACTTAGTCTAGTGCTTTTTCTGGTCCACACAATGTTGGTTGAACCTATAGTGGTCTGGGGCTCAACAGGGCTGAAATCCAAAATGACTCAATCACCAGGCTGGCAGGTGGTGCCACCTGGCAGCTTGGAGCTATGCTGAGGCTGTCAGCAGGCCTGTCTTGGTTCTCCTCCACGTGGCCTCTGCACATGGAACAGGCTGGGTTCTGAGAGGGGACACCCAAGAACAAGCACTGAAAGAGGAAGGAAATAGAGACCATGGTCTTCCCAAGGCCTGCGATTCAGAAGTTGTTAAACTTGTTATAATACAGGCACACAGGCCAGCCCAGATGGAAGGGGAAATCGCACTTCTTACATACATACAGGGAGGGAGGAATTATTTGGGGCTACCATATTCCCTAAAGATAGCATGTTTTTTTTTTTTTTGAGACAGAGTCTCAAGCTGTCACCCTGGGTAGCATGCTGTGGTGTCATGCTCTTGCTCTTAAGTGATTCTCTTGCCTCAGCCTCCTGAGTAGCTGGGACTAAAGGCGCCCACCACAATGCCCAGCTATTTTTTTGTTGCAGTTGTCATTGTTGTTTAGCTGGCCCAGGCCGGGTTCAAACCCGCCAGTCTCAGCGTATGTGGCCGGTGCCCTTAGTGGTTACTAAGCTACAGGTGCCACCAAGTAGGTCAGAAATTCTTACAGGACATAGCAGGGATGATGCCATGATGTCTGGGAACTCAGCTGGACAACTCAAAGTTGTGACATGAAAGGCGGGGATGTGGGTAGGAGGACAGAATCATCTGGAAGCTTCTTCATGCACACGTCTGGGGCCCTAGTTTGGGATAACCTGAACCCTGTGCTAAGCTGGCACTCTCTTGACCAGAGTGCCTATACATGGTCTCCCCAGGTAGCTTGTGCTCCCTCAGTGTGGCAGCCTCTGTATCTCAAGAATGGAAAAAAGAATACCCAATGTACTCAATACTATTATGAAATCAATATATAATTGCCCACACTTTCAGACAGAAGATAAAACACAATTATAGCCCAGAAAGAAGGAGAGAAGAGGAGGGTGAGAAGAGGGGGGGAGCAGGTGGAGGGAGGGTAAGCGGTGTGATCTCACTTATTGTGCGTATTGCAAGCATACATGTCCAGTATATTAATAGTAGAGTATAAATGTCTAAACACAAGAAATAAGTGAGGTGAATGATACGTTAACCAGTTTGATGTAAACATTCCAAATTGTACACAAAATCAGCACATTGTACCCCCAAAATGCACTAATGTACACAGTTATGATCTAATAAAACAAAATAAGAAAAGAAAAAAAAAAATAAGTGACTCAGTTTTCCAGAAGCTGATATTCCACCAAGTAGGGACTAAACAGTATGTATGGCCTTTTATAACCTAGCCTTGGAGGTCATAAAGTGTTAACTACCATACTGCATTGGTCAAAGTGGTTGTAAGTCTGCTCAGATAGGGAGAGGATGTAGACGCCACTTCTCACTGGGAGGAATTTGTGTCCCTGTTCTAAAACTGCCATAATGAGAGCACGCTGCTGTAACGAAGAGACCACAGCCAGAGTGGTTTAATGAATGTAGTTTATTTCTCTCTCATGTCACCATTCTTGCCTCGGCCTCCCAAGTAGCTGGGACTACAGGCGCCCACCACAATGCCTGGCTAATGGGAACAGTCTAGGTCAGTGAGGTCGCTCTGCTCCACCAGATGCTTAAGTCTATGCCTCTGGAATCCAGGTTCCTCTACCCACGTGGCAATCTTGGAAAGCCTCCTGTGTCTTTGTGGGCAAGCAGGTTTATCTGCCTTCCTCCTGCATCAGTTGTAAAAATCAGGGGTGTTTCCCTCCTATATTAGAATTTTGACTGTGTGGTGCCTGTGGCTCAAAGTGGTAAGGCACCAGCCCCATATGCCGGAGGTGGCGGGTTCAAGCCCAGCCCTGGCCAAAAACTGCAACAACAACAAAAAAATTTCAACCTAAGAGGAATGATGATTAGATGCTGTAAACCCTAAAAAGCAACCAATTGGTAGAAGAACATGGAAGAATCACATCCCATCCCCTACTGTTACTTATTTAGGTTAATAAAATGCTATTGATAACATGTTATTTACACTGTTGCAACAGACATTTTTCTAAAAATACCTTTGAATGGGGTGGCACATGTGGCTCAGTGGGTAGGATGCCAGCCCCATATATGGAGGGTGGCGAGTTCAAACCCAGCCCCAGCCAAAACTGTAACAAAAAAATAGCCGGGCTTTGTGGCGGGTGCCTGTAGTCCCAGCTACTCGGGAGCCTGAGGCAAGAGAATCGCCTAAGCCCAGGAGTTGGAGGTTGCTGTGAGCTGTGTGACGCCACAGCACTCTACCAAGGGCAATAAAGTGAGACTCTGTCTCAAAAAAAAAGAAAAAATTACCTTTGAATGCTTATAAGAAATATTTTTCTCCTTTAAGGTAAATTCCAAGGAGTAATGTGATAGTTTCTGACTTCTGCACCTAGTCCTAGGATCCCATTAACGAGAGTAACCACCCCCTACTCTTCACTGGATGGCAACTCAGGAATTTGTGTGAGCTTGGGAGAAAGAGTAGAGACCAGGCATGTACTGTCAAGCATAGTCGCAGGATTAGGTGTCCTGTGTCCACAGTTACGGCCCACTCCTGCTTATGAAGCACTGGGAAGGGCTTAACATGTGCTATTTCATTTAATCTTCTTCATATAAAACTCATGAAGAAGGCATTATTTTCACTTGTGGAAAGGGAAGCTGAAGTTCCAAGAGATTAGGCAGCTTGTCCAAGGTGTTAGAGCTAGTGTTACCAGCCACTGTTAACCTGAATGGCCATTTCATGCAGGACACTGCTGGTCAGACCCTAACAAGGCCGGATGAGCCTGCGTGCTGATATCTGGAGATTGTTTATTCATTCCCAAGACCTACTGTCATAGATAAGTTGGAAAGCTGGACTCCATGGTACCAGTCAAGGACCCAGGGCACTCTGTGCACCCAGTGAAGTGTTGACTAAATATACCGTATATTATATACTTGAGTATAAACCAAGTTTTTTTGGCACAAAATTTGTGCCGAAAAACCCGAACTAGGCACAAATTTTGTGCCAAAAAAAAAACTCGGCTTATACTTGAGTATATATGGTAGCTTTAGCCTAGAATAAAAATGCTTTAAAGATATAAGACTTGACATAGGAAGATACTGCATAGCTCTGGAACCTGTGAGAAGGAGAACATTGCTAACGTTTACTTGTGCTATGAGAATAAAAAGTAACAAAGGGAGAATAAGGAGGGCAGAACAGCTCTTGGAGGAGATATCCTCACTGTTCTCCAGAATTGCTGGCTTTTTTGTAAATGAAAGTGAAACTGTTGATCTCTCCTCCATGGCTCTGTTGACTGGCTTCGGTGACAGGAGGATGGACTCCTTGGTCTGGCAACACTAGGGCTGAATCCCCAGTCAGTGCTTTGAACCACTTCCTCCCTCTTAGAACATTTGCTCCTAGTATACCCTTTGCTCACAGACCAGCTGTGTGGGAAGCCCAAGCCACATGAAGAGAAGGGGTATACAAGTTTCAGATGACAGGCCCAGATGACTCCCAGCTGAGAGCCAGCATCAATTACCAGCCATATGAATGAACCATGGATTTTTCAGCCCCTGCTATACCCCCAGGTGGCTGCAGCCCAAGTGACATTTCTTAGAGCAGAATTGCTCAGTTAAGCTCAGTCAATCCAAAGAGAGCGGAGAGCCAATAAAATAATGGTTGTTTTAGGTCACTAAGTTTTGGCAAGATTTGTTACTCAGCAATGGGTAACCAAAACAAGGAGGAACTAGCTACCCATTCCTGGATGAGTCTTCGTATTGCCCGAGGAAGGGCTTCCTGCTCTGGGGGAGTGACTGGAGGAGGGGCCCTCCCGGGTCCTTGAGTTCAGTGCAGGAGGCTCTGTCTATATGTGCTAGTTTTTCTTGTTCCCCTGCCCTAGCTGGGAAAAGCTTCACTGAGTCACAGGCTGGGAGAAGAAACTTTGTGTGAATGAGTTAACAGAAATCTGGGCAAGATTCCTGAAGCAAATAATGTTGATTCTCAGCACAAAAGAAGCATTGCCTAATGCTGCTTAAGTTCACATAAACAGTCATTGCTTTATGGCTGATTTGCTATTTTTGAAATTTTCCAGTTTGAAAAAAGTAACCATAATAAGCATCATTAAAAAATAAATAACAGCATCTGGAAATGCCTAAACACTATGCACAGTTCCTGAGGAGCATAAGAGGGTCCTTGTCCTTGGATACAAGGGAGTGATGCCAAGATGACCTTGAGGTAGCCCCAGTTGGCACCTGGATCCCAAATAAAATCCAACTCCTCCCTCTCCCTCAAAGAGCCACAGAGGAAGGTCATGATGGAACAGGGAGATGGTGGCTCCCTGGCGTCTCTCAGCCTCTGCTGTTTACCCTCCCACCCCTCACCTCTCCAGTCCTTTCCAGTTTAGTGGTACTCAGATTTCAGGACATCAAAATCATCTGAGAAGTATTTTAAAAATGCAAACACTAGGGTTCCTACACCTGTAATCCTAGCTCTTTGGGAGGCTGAGGCTGGAAGACTGCTTGAGGTCAGGAGTTCAAAACCAGCCTGAAGAAAGAGCAAGACCCTATCTCTAAAAAAAAAATAGAAAAATTAGCCGGGCATGGTGATTTACACCTGTAGTCTCAGCTACTAGTGAGGCTGAAGCAGGAGGATCCCTTGAGCTCAGGAGTTGGAGGTTGCAGTGAGCTGTGATGATGCCACTGTATCCTAGCTTGGGTGATGATGTGAGACCCTATCTTAAAAAATAAAATAAAATAAAATAAAATAAAATAAAATAAAATAAAATAAAATAAAATAAAATAAAATAAAATAAAATAAAATAATAAAATAAAATAAAATAAAATAAAATAAAATAAAATAAAATAATAAAATAAAATAAAAATTTTTT
>CAUYPK010112127.1:0-11333 GCA_963574355.1 Loris lydekkerianus
TTCAAAAATATTAAAAAGTTTACAAATTTGAAATAAACTATTAATTTTTTTTGTTTTTTATGTTGAAATTGTTATTTTATTTTTAAAAGACAAAAAAAATAAAAAAAAAAAAAAAAAAAAAAAAAAAAAAAAAATTACAGTAAAGTTACAGGGTACAAAATCAACATAACAGAGCAGCATTTCTGTACACTAGCAATAGACTGCTTGGGAATACAATTAAGAAAACAATTCTATTTATAATAGTTACCAAAATAAATAAATAAATACAATACTCAGGAATAAAATCAGCCAAGAAGGCAAATATCTATAGAGTCAAAATTAAAAAAAAAAAAAAATTCATGAAAAAATGAAGAGAAATAATGTCTTATGTTTATACATTCAAAGGATTAATATTGATAAAAATGTCCACACTATGCAAGATAAACATATTTAAATCAATTCTTATCAAAATTCTAATTTCACTTTTCTTAGGAATAGAAAAAAATACTAAAATTCATAAAGAACCACACACACACAAACCCAGAAACAGCGGCAACCTTGAACCAAAATTAACAAACCCAGAAGCACTACACTACTTGATTTCAAACTGTATTACAAAGGTATAGAATTGAAACAGCACAATACTGACCCAAACAGACACCTCAAGCAATCTTTGAAACAAAATAGAACAACAAGGAAACCAGGCATTTATGGTCAGCTGAGTTTTGACAAATAGGCCAAGAATATACAGTGGAGAAGGATAATCTCTCCAGTAACAGTGTTAGGGAAACTGAATTTCCATATGTGGAAGAATCAAATTGGGCCCTTATCTCACACCATATGCAAAGATCAGCTCAAAATGGGTTAAAGAATAAATGAAAGACCTGAAATAAACATAGGAATAACCTATACAACATTGTTTTTGGATAAAGGTGCTTTAGATTTGAACCCCAAATTTCAGGAAACAACAAAATTACACAAATGTGATTATGTCAAATTAAACAACTTCTGCAAAAAATAAAATAAAATAAAATAAAAAGCTTCTGCACAGCAAAGAAAATGATTAATAGATCAAAGAGACAACCTACATATTGTGGAAAAATATTTGTAAGCCAGGCATGTGATGAGGGGTTAGTATCAAAAATACAGGAAGGAACTAAAACAGCTCAATAGCACAAAAGCAAATAATCTCATTAAAAATGTGGGAAGAACCTGCAGACACTTTGTAACAGAAGACACACAAATGATAAACAGGTATATGGACAAGTCTCAACATCACTAGTAACAAAGGAAGTGCAAATTAAAAGCATAATGATACATTATCTTACCCTGGGCAGAATGGCTATTGTCAAAATGAAGAAAATTAATTGTGGGTGAGAATGTGGCAAAAAGAGAGCCCTGTGCCCTGTTGATAGGGATGTATATAAACCTGGGGCTTCAAAACAACACTGAAGATTCTGTAGAACTACCATAAGCTGCAGAAATTCTACTTCTGAGTATGTACAACGAAGATTTGAAATGCAGTAAGTTCAAGACACATCAATACTCCTGGGTTTATTTCAATATTAGTTGCAAGAGGCACATACGGACTCAACCTAAGTGTCCATCAAACACATATGCACAGAGTAAAACTATTCAGCCTTTTAAAAGGAGGAAATTGTATCAAGGGTTGCTCTGGAAGCTGTGGTGCTAGTGGGGGGAGCCAAACTTGACAAATGCACATCCCACATGTTCTCACCTGTGAGATCCACACCAGCAGAGAACAGAAGGGCAGTCACAGAGGCTGGGGAGGAAGGGGAATGGAGAGATATTGGTTAAAAAAAAAAAAATATATATATATATATATACACACACACACACACACACACACACACACACAATGTTTTTCTTAGGAGAGTGTAATAAATGTGGTCAGGTGGAAAAAAAGGTCTAGTTTTTCTCACTTGGCCTTTGCTGTCATGAAGGAATATAGAGCCACACCTTTTTTCTAGCATTTGTCTGAAGAACAATGATTGTATTGTAGTTTTTTTTGTCTTGCTAGACTGTCACCTTTCGGGTTATAGGACTAAAAAGAATATAGGTTTTTTGTTTTTGTCTGCATCCGTTCATATTTCTGGGTTCCTCACCCATTCACTATGTTGTTTGGGATGTAACACAGAAAGACAAATGCAGAGAACTCACAGTCATGTCATCTCCACACATCTTTAGGAACAGAGCTGTGAGACCCAGATATAACAAGGTTGTGAAAACTTACTGAGTTGTTTGTACAGTGCTGCCAAAATAAGAGCACAGCAGTGAGTTTGCAAACTTAATTGGCAGACCTTGTATGATACCAGGGAAATAGTTTTAATAAACCATGATTTAATTATATATAAGTGTGTGTGTGTGTGTGTGTGTGTGTGTGTGTGTATTCTCAAGGCAAACACATAGTAACCAAAGTTTATTTAATAAGAAATGTGATTTCTTTAGCAGACATTATTGCTTAGGTTGCCATATGTATTACAAGGTTTAAAGTTCTAAACAGTGCTTAATTCTGTAGTTGTGAGGGAGTCTCAGAAAGGCTGAATAAAGTCAGATGGGTTTACATAGGAATTTGGGGAATTTTGTTTCTTCTTTTTTGTTGTTGTTGTTGTTGTTTTGAGGCTAATTTCATAGCACAAATGCCTGCTATGCTTTATTGCACTGAAAGCAGAAACTCATAAATTCTCACTTCATTACTCAGAAAGCTTTATAAATTTCCCATCTGTTTTCCAAGGCTTCATTTAACTTCTTAGAACTTGCCTAGTAGAACAAGGGCATGGTTTCCTATGGAAGTCATGTAGCTTTTTTCACAATTTATAAAAAGCTCATTTTATTGCTATTGAGAATTTTAAAATGTGGTTTATATAAGATGTTCAAATAGACACTAATATACCTAGGATTACTAATATATCCCATAGCTGTGCATGACTAAATCTTCTTGCTAAAAATATTTTTTATTAGTTCTAATATTTTATATTTATTTTTATGTATGTGTATTTATTTTTTCTTAAATTATAATTTGATATAAAATGGCCAGAGAATCTCCTTATTTCAAGACAGGCTGTACTCTAAAAATATTGGTGCAATGTTATTCATTGAAATTCATCACAATTTGCTCCATCAAAATACTGTTAAAATATTTCCTATTGCTGATAATACACAGTGTATTAATCCAAAGCACTGAGTTTAAGATGTGGAAGTCAGGATAGAGTCTTTTGTACACTATAATAAGAAAAGAAAAAAATAGAAAAGCTTTTCTATTTAGTGCAACAGTACAGAATTTGGAAAAATTTTTAAATAGAGTTGCTCATTGAAGGCTCCTTCCCCTCACAACTCACTGCTCTTTATTATCACAGTTTCAAGGACTATATTTTGCCTTAAGAGAAATTTCCAAGCATATTAGGTATTAGTGAGACTCAAATCAGAAATGGAGGATGAATCCCAGTAACCTCACTTTCCAGCTAATCTCTAAAAATCATCATTTTCTCATTATAAATAGTGGGTGAAAGCGACCACATTAAGGGTTGCTCTAGGGAGGAAAAGTCTGTGATTTGAACATAAAGACTGAATGCATAGCACAGTGGATGGATTTGCATGCTCAGTTTGTCCAAGATCCCCACTAAAGAATTCATGATGTGTTGAGGTTTGCATTTTAGACAAGGATGGGTGGTAATTTAAATGAATTGGTGTTTGGTGCTTGAGTCTTATAAATAAGGCACTTTAATATTCACGAAGCTGGGAGATATTTGGGATCAAGGGTATTCTTCTGCATCATAAATAAAGGACCAGCTCTCAGTCAATCTGGCTTTTCTCAGTTTTTAACTCTTTCCTGCATCTAGAACCAAAGGTTTCTAAAACTAAGATCCCTTTTTCTTTCATTGCAAGCCATGCAAAGCACTGGGTGATTCACGAAGGCAGAGAGGAGAACGAGGGAAGGCAGGGGCAGCTGTTTAATAGGATAATACAGGCTTTGAAAAAAATCAGTGCCTGGTGATGCTTCATGGTATAAAATTAACTGAAATAGAAATAAAGTAGGACAAAAAGTTCCAACTTGCTGGTGTTTGTGTGTGTGTGCGTGCATGTGTGTGTGTGTGTGTGTGTGTGTGTATGCACGTAACTTCTATATCTACTTATTTTATGTGCAATGATTAAACTAAAAAGCAGAAGTATGTGGTAAAAGTCAAATCTCAGCAGGACAGTGCCTCTATTAAAAGAGCTTTTAAACTTCTAGCAATCACTGAGAATTCCATATTAGTTTTATTACTTACTGAGTTTTTTTTTTCTTATACATAATTTAGTTTTCAAATCTTCCAATTTTTCCATAAGGAATCTGAATTTTATCTCTCCATTTCCCCTGAGTCTAGAGAAGCTTTTTTTCTCAGTAGACTATAAAACTTACTTTGACACATTTTAGGCAAAATATAATGTATATATATTTTGTTTCCAAAATAAGTGCCGTCAAAGGAAACATACTAGTGGTCTGATGCTCTTTTTTCTTTTTGTCATGTACAGATAGAAGAAATGTAACAACTTTTATTTAATTCCAACAAACAAACACATTGGGAAAAAAATCAAAATATTAACATTGAAAACTTACTTGAAAACACTCTCCATGAAGAGAAAGTAACAAAATAAACACCAACTAAGCTCTGTACTGTTTTCTTATAAAAAAGAAAAAGTAGCAAAAAATAGAGTAACCATAAAAGTATTTAAAAAACGTAACAAACTTAATTTCAATGTGAAAAACTATCTGGTTAGTTAAACAATTACCATGGAAGGATCCTGGACCTTCACATACTTTCCCTTAGTGTCCTTTGTATAAGACATTCCACGAACTGATTAAATTTTGGCCTTTCTATGCCCCAAACAAGTTTTTAACTGCTGTACTCATGCCTCATTCAAGGCTGTGACCCCAAATACTAGGACCTTGGATGACATATTTCCAATCACTGATTTAATTTGTAAAGAATGGTGTAAACACGATGTTAAGATATCAATCTCTTATTTTATTTACATTCGCTTAAAAGAAAATAAGATATTATGAAACATTATTCCATTACATGAAGATCTTAAAAGTACCAAACAATTGAGTACAGATTGACAATGTGATAAATTTCTATTTTTATTTTCCCGGCCCAGTGATAGGAGCCAGGAGACAGGGATAAGTAGCAAACCCAAAATCCAAACCAGGAGGAGACACAGCCCCCTGGAGGAAGGGATAAGAGCAACAGGTTGGAATCCTGTCTGATCACATAAATATAGGAAGGAAAATTAATTGGTATTTATTGATCACAAAATTTTGCCAATTCTTATACCTTACCAGGGGTCCTCAAACTATGGCCTGCAGGCCACATGTGGCAATGTGATTGTATTTGTTCCTGTTTTGTTTTTTTAATTCAGTGTGCAGTGTGCATAGGAATTTGTTCATAGTTGTTGTTGTTGTTGTTGTTTTTTTAACTATAGTCCAGCCCTCCAAAGGTCTGAGGGACAGTGAACTGGCCCCCTGTTTAAAAATTTTGAGGACCCCTGCCTTAGTCATTCTAAGACATCAAAAGTCAATGTGGGTTAGACTTCCAGAATGGTACAATAAGGAAATTTGAAATTACACTCCTCTTGAAAAGCAATGAGAAAACACTCTGCATCATCTTTTTACAAAATTCTGGAAATAAATCAAAGGTTTGCAATAGCTGTACAGCATTTATTAAAACAAAATAAACAAAATAAACAGGAGGGAAGGTAATAGGTGGGGCCACACCTACGGTGCATCCTAGAATGGGTACAGGCAAAACCAACTAAATGCAGAAGGCAAATGCCTACATACAATAACTAAGAAAATGCCATGAAGGCTACACTGAACAGTTTGATGATAATATTTCAGATTGTATATGAAACCAGCACATTGTACCCCTTGATTGCACTAATGTACACAGCTATGATTTAACAATAAAAAAATAAAAATAAACACGGGTGTTGGGAAAGAACAGAGAGCTCGGTACTGTTTTAACCCTCTCCACACCTCCACTGTTGCCTTGAATAAGCAGAACCCACTAAAGGATGCTCCTCAAAAACCTAACCCCCAGAAGATCTTAATTATATGACCCATCTGGAACTCTCTAGAAAAGTCCATTCACAGGCTGCTGTGCTTCAATGTGATTTGTGCCTTCTGAAACCCTCATTGAAATTGACTCCCAATGTTGCAGTGCTGGGGGTGGGTATAGTGGGCGTGACTGGGGCATGGGGTGGACCTCATGCATAGAGTAACTCCCTCTTTCAAGGGTGAGTGAATTCTTATTCTCAGAAGACTAGAAGCAGAGCTCATGAGGGGCGCGTCCTGTTAAATGTCTATTCCCTTTGCCTTTCTCGGGCACTTCCCTCCAGGAGTGGAAGTGTCCTGAGGCCCTCAGCAGATGCAGTGTCCAATCTCAAACTTCCAGACACCATAGTCATGAGGCAAATAAGTATGTTTTCTTTATAAATCACCATCACAGCAACACAAAATGGGCTAAGACAAAAAAACTGGGTGTTGCTCTGCAGATACCTAAAGATGTGCGTGCAGCTTTGGTACGAGGTAATGGGTAGTGACTGAAAATATGAGTAGGCTAGGAAAATCCTATATTGGGATGAATGGAACATTAAAGGGAATTTTGGTGAGGGCTCAAAAAAAGACAAAAAATGAGGGAAAATTTGGAACTTTTTAAAATTAGTTAAGTGGTGGTGACCAAAATGCTGACAGATGCGTGGAAGTTAAAGACCATACGTAGGAGGTCTCAGTGGAAATGATGAATATCTTAATGGAGGAATATCTTGGTTAGGAATAAAGGTAACTCTTATTACACCTTACAGAGAACTTGGCTGCATGTGTCCGTGTTGGTATTTTGTAAAATGTCAAACTTAAGAGTGAGAAATACTTGGAAGAAGAAATGTTTGAGTAGCAAAGCATTCAGACAGCTGTGTGGTTCAAACTGCATGTGTAAGACTTGAGAACAAAGAAATGAGCTAAATGTGAAATTTGTAATTAAGAGTGTAGAATGTTAAGTATTTGCAGGCTGCTCATGTGAGAAGAGAAGTGAGAAGACGTGTGGGTGGTGAGTAGAGTGGTGCTGGTGCGGCCCAGTGACAGCTAGTGCAGAGCACCAGGGGCTAAGAGGGAAAACACGGGGGAAAAGCCCCTGATGGTGTTTGACAGCCTCTGACGCTCAGCACATATCAGGCCCAGAGGCCCCTGAGATGGAGTCAGGGTACAGGCTTGGGGTGCTGTAGCTCTGTGCCCTCAGGGTGCTGCTCCCCACATTTCTGCTGCTCCAGCTGGAGTTCTGACTTAGGTGACCCTGGGTGGGGTTTAGGCTGCTTCTCCGGAAGGCACATGGCTCTAAGCTTTGACACCAACCTGGTGTGGATGCTGTCGGCACAGGAACCGGGAAGCAATGGTGACACGACTTCCTCCACCCAGATTTTAAAGGATGTGTGGAAAGACACACGAGCAGAGACTTGCCACAAGGGCACAAGTCGGTCAGAGGGCATTTCATGGGTCAATGCCAGCAGGAGTGAGCAGCTGAAGCTCCACAGAGTCTTCACCAGGGCACTGTCCGGTGGAACTGCCCAGTCAGGGCTGTCTTGAGGACCCCAGAATTGTAGAGTCACCAGCACAGCCAGCCCAGACCTGGGCAGAACAACGCCCTGAACAGACTCCAGCCCCTGAAGGCAGCTGCGTGGGACGCGCCAGCAAAGCCCACCCCTCTCACCAGTGTGCTCCGTGTCCAAGACCTGGAGTTAAAGAGGATTATTCTTCTCTCAAATTTAATGTCTGCCCTGTGGGATTTCAGACTTGCTTGGAGTCTGTCTGTCTTTTCTCCTTTTTAGAATAGGAATATTTACTAAATATCTGTCCCACCACTGTGTCTCAGAAGTATATAACTTGTTTTTGATTTTATAGGGTTTATAGCCAGATAAACATAAATCTTAAATGAGAATTTTTTTGTCTTTGGGCTTTCAAGGTGATGCTGGAACAAGACTATTGGAACTGCTGGGATGGAATGACTGTACCTTGCATGGGAGGAAGGACGTAAATTTGAGAGGCAGTGAGGTTGGAATGCCATGGCCTGCAGCACGGGCTGAAATTCAACCCCAAGTGGCGGGTGTGCGAGGCGCGGACAGCCTAGTGGGAGGTGTTTGGAGGGAGGGTGAGCAGATAATACCCTCCCGAGGGGTGAGGGCGTGGTGGGAGCAGATTGGCCTCCCCGAGAGCGTGTTGTTAACGGCCCGGCCTTCCAGGGCTCCCTCCTGTTTGGCTCTCAGCACCTGGTCTCTCTGCGCGTCGGCCCCCCTCCCAGGTTCCGCGTAGGTCAAGTCACCCTGGGCCCTCAGCAGATGCAGCTGCTCAGTAATGAACCCTCCATCCCCAGGACTGCATGCCACGGATACATTACCCAGCCTTAGGTATCTTATCACAGCAGCACAAACGGACTAAGGTTCACCTGGTCACTGTTGGCCGGACTCGGCCGTGACCGTCGGGAGAGCCCTCGCCAGAAATACCGACTCTGGCAGAGTCAGAGCTCCGATGCTGACCGGAGAAGGCCAGGAGCTGCCGTGAAGGGTCTCAGCCGTCCGGGCTGGACATTCCAGCTGTGAAGACAAAGGACTAACGAAAGTCTTTACAAGATCCGAGGAATAACATGTGCATACAGGGCTGTGAAAGGCTCCAGGATGGTCCTGAGAACCTGGAAGAAAACAAGAACATGGGGGCCGTGGGCGTGGTCAGCAAGGACGCTGGAATCGCTCATCCCCGCTGACCTGGAAGCTCTGGGCCAGGAGGAAGGAGCCAGGGAAGAGATGGAAACTGTCAGAGCTTTGGAAGAGTGCGGACACCCTCACACACACACACACACACTCACAAGCACTCTCACACACTTACACACTGACACACACTCTCTCACACACTTACACACTGACACACTCTCACACACTTACACCCTGACATTCACACACACTCTCACACACACTCTCACACGCACTCTCACACACATTCACACACACGCACTCTCACACACTTACACACTGACACACACACTCACACTCACACACACACACCCTGACATTCACACACACACTCACACACTTACACCCTGACATTCTCACACACACACACACTCACTGACATGCACACACTCACACACTCACTGACATTCACACACTCACACACACTGACACGCACACAGTGACACACACAGACATTCACACACCACACACACACACTCACACACTTGCACACTGACACACACACTCTCACACACTCTCACACACTTACACCCTGACGTTCACACACACTCTCACACATACACACACATACACACACTCACACACTTACACCCTGACACACACACTCACACACCTACACACTTACACCCTGACATTCACACACTTACACCCTGACATTCACACACTCTCACACATACACACTCACATACACATTCACTCATACACACTCACTGACATGCACACACTCACACAATCACTGACATTCACACACATTCGCTCACACACACTGACATGCACACAGCGACTCACACACAGACATTCACACACACTGACACGCACACACTCACACACACATACACACACATACACACACTCACACACACACACACTCTCTGTCACACACACACCCCGGGGAAAAGCTGGAAGGTTTACCTCTCATCAGTTACGGAAATCTTTGTCAAATCCTTAGCTGACTACTCAGCTAACCAAGCAGAGACTCTGGCCGCCACACTGCCAGGAAATAGACTGTAGAAAATCACTCCAGAAAAGTCACTAGAATAGAAAAAAAGTAAGAACAGCAAGAATCAGCTTCCACAACAGCAGACTAAGGGAGAGAAGAGATTCCGACGTCCATAATATACTCTTTGTCACTTTTAAACAAAAATTATGGGACATTTTTAAAAAATTTAAAAAAAGGGGGAAATTGTGGCGCTTCTATAAGAAAATAGGCTATCAATAGAAACTTTCCCTGAGGAAAATCATCTGGTGGACTTCCTAGAAAAAGACTTTGAATTGTCTACTACAAATATGTTCCAAGGATAAAGTAAGCCATGCCAAAGAATTAGCATTTCTCACCAAACAGATAATGTCAGTGAAGAGACAAAAATAATGAACATGATCAAATGAACTTCTGTATTTTAAAAAATGAGATAACTGAAACTTTTAAAATCCTTAGAGGAAATGAAAGGAAAGTAAGTTTGTGAAGAGAGAATGAGAAAACTTGAAGCATTCACAATATCTCAATGCCAGTTGGGAAACTGAGATTATCCAGTCTAGGGAATAACAAAAACAAAAAACAAAAAAGAAGGAGGAGGAAGAGGAGGACTAATAGAATCTTAGAAATTTATAGAAGAATATATGTTGTACTATCATAAACATAGTGGGAATACCAGAACAGGAAAAGGAAGAGACAGAAAGAATATTTGAAGAAATAACAGCTGGAAAATTTTCAAACGAGATTAACATACATATTTGAAAAGCTCAATGAATTATATGTAAGATAAAAAAAAAAAATAATAAAGAGATACAAACATCACAGTTAAAATGCTAAAAGCCCCAAACAGAGACTCTTGAAAACAGAAAAAAGAAAATCCCAACGTGCATGGAGTCATCAGTAACAGTTGATTTTTCATAGTTAACCATGGAAGCTATAAAGTAGAATGATGCATCTAAGCACTGAAACAAAAAGATTATTAAGTAGGAATTCTTTACCCAGCTAAACTCTCTTTCAAAAATGAAGAAAAATTAACTCATTATTATGTATAAAAATGAGACTAAGAATAATAAAAGAATTTGTCACTATATAAAAAATTCCCTCATAATAAAATGAAAGGATGAAAGATAATAATTTGAATCTACACTTGGAAATAATTAACACTGTAATAAGTAACTATATAAATAAATATAAACTACATTATAAATGCATTGGATTAACTTTTTTGTTTTAACCAATACAGAAAACAAATGCATAAAATAATAATTTGAGATGGTATTATTGAGCTTATAATACATAAAGATGTAATATGTATTACAATAAGAGCAAAAAGAGGGAGAGAAAGAGAAGGGAAATGTATTGGAGCAAATTGCTTAATAATCTTGGAATTAAGTGTTTTTTTTGTTTTTTTTTTTTTTATCGTTGGGGATTCATTCAGGGTACCAAAAGCCAGGTTCCACTGATTGCATTTTTTATGTAAAGTCCCTCTCACAATCGTGTCTTGCCCCCAAAAAGTGTGGCACACACCAAGGCCACACCCCTATCCGCCTCCCCTCTCTCTGCTCTTCTTTTTCCCACCCCTCCC
>CAUYPK010112129.1:0-17098 GCA_963574355.1 Loris lydekkerianus
CAAGACTATGGGGAAAGGGCCAAGGAAGGGGAAGGGAGGGGGGAGGTTTTGGTGGAGGGAGGGTAATGGGTGGGACCACATCTATGGTGCATCTTAGAATGGGTACAGGCAATTGCACTAATGTACACAGCTATGATTTAATAAAAAAATTTTTTTTAAAAATCTAAAGCTTTGATTTCAGCCCTAAATTGTGAGTTACACTCTCTGAAAGTCTGGGGCTGCCACTGCCCAACTTCCTTGCGACTAACTCCCACAGAAGGAAACTCCAGTTTCCCCAAGTCACCAAATCTCCCTGGCTTAGCACATTCAATGTTAAGTGCTCTCTCCTGGAAACCCATCCCCTCACCCTCTTTTCCTTACCCTCTAGGTCTTAGAAGGCAACTCACCACCTTCATTATGTGACTGCAGCTCCTAGACTCTGCCATCCTGTGGGTCTGCTTAGACTAGTCTCTCTATGACTATGAGTCTTCCAAAGAGCAGGTGCTCAGTGAATGTTTGGGGAACGAATTCACCAGTGAATAAATATTTAATTTATTATAATTTAATTCTGACACGAATAAACTTACAAGATCCAGGTACATATTTTTTAATTTTACAGAACATACTAAAAAGAGTAAGAATGAACTATCTTTTAGTTTTTTCTCTATTTCTTGACCCCATTTATTTTACTCCTGACTTGTTTCACATTTCCAAGGAAGTTCTGTTTCAGTATTATGCTATCTTGTCCCAGATCACAAAATAAAATGGAAGATTTCCCAATTTGTATTAAATAACAGCAAAACATTTAAACTGAATAAGCAGCAATATATTTGTGAGCAATGTCAAAATCTAGAACTTGACTTAAGCCTTCTATTAAAAGAAACATTTCAAAAATACCAAAAAGAAAAAAATCCTAAGTCGTCCATATTGAACACTAACACAACAATGTCATACACTCAAGACATTATACATAAAGACATTATACCCCAATTCCCACCTTGCCTCTCTGCAATTTAGAATGGTGATCATTTTCTTCCAAGACAAAGTAAGGAATCTTCCTCAAACTTCACTTGGGGTAGAACCTTTTGGTTGTGGCCTTGGAGCGTACACCAGGCCAGGCACCCCAACTGGGTCTGACTTCAACTTTTGCTTGGCGTCTTGCTTCCTCATCTTTCAAAGCCTCTTCATACCACACAGGAAAGGCGCTGGGGACAGTATCATTGACCTTGGCCACAAACTCCAGGATTTTCATCTTGCTGGTTTCAGCAAGGGCCCTCGGACCCCACAGGAACTCATAGCGGACAGGATCACTGAAGGGCACCTGCCGGTATACCAGGTAACCTTCCTGCACCCAGTCGTGGGTGATGAGCTTCCGGGGCTCCCCATAGATGAAGTGCTCCTGCCCAGCCTGCACCCCCATCACACCCAGGACTTCCCAGATGACCTCCTCTGCAGCACAGTTGCCCTCCAAGAAGATCACACCCAGGACATTTATCAGGAGGCCGGTCTTGGGCAGGCTCTGGTAATCATACAGCATCCCATCATAGGTAAGGCCCATGGCAATGACAAGGACATAGGAGTGACCATCAGGGTCCTCTTCTTTCACATCAATGCCAAAGACTAGCTTCATGCACTCAGAGGCTTCCCTGAAGATCTCAGAGAAGTGATCTTTGTACTCTTTGATGACATCATTCAGCATTTCTTCCTTTGTTATCAGCTCCTTTGTGCGATACTTAAGGAGCAGGAAATGAACCAAATCAGCAACCTTGTCATTTATGCCATCTCTATTAAAGAACCTGACAACTGGATGGGTCTTCGAGGTGCTTGGACCTGCCTCTTCATGCTTGCTGGAGCCCTGATCTGATTTGACTGAACTAGCTTTGACGGAAGTGGAGAAGGAAAAGGATCTCTGAGGACCCTTGATAGAACTCAGCATCCCAGCAGCAAAAACCTCCCTCGTGGTGTCTAGGATCAGAGAATAAGAGGAGAAGGAAGACAAGGAGGAGGGGAAACTGGAGGAATTGGAAGAGGAAGAGGAAGAGGACGAGGAAGAGGAAGAGGAAGAGGCAGCCGCTGCCCCCTCCTGAGCCCTGGGAGCCTGTGCACCCACCAGGCCCTGTGCCTCTCCCTGGGCCTGAAGGCCTTCCTCAAGTGAGCGACGAGGAATCTTAGGATAGTTGTGGTGATGCATGATGGCTCTGGTCAGGAACAGCAAGCAGGACTACGGCAGGCAGGAGTTGGGGATACACAAGCCTGGGGAAAGAGGGAGCATGTCAGTGGTTTTAGGTGGTGCTCAGGGGCTTCCTAGGGCTCCGGTACTCCTGGTCAACCTGTCCCCTGAGCACCTGAAAGAAGAAGTGAGATGGCTCCTGACAGTGAGTGAGTGAGGCTGGGCACTGTGGGGTCCTGGGGAGGGCAGGGCCCTTGGTACACATTCAGGGCTGGTACCTGACCTTGACTCTGGGCACTGCCTGGGCCTCCTCTGTGACCAGAGGACACTGCCTCAGACCGAAGTTTCACTGTGTGTCCCTGGAGCCCACGTAAGAGGAAGTGAGGGGCCCTCTAGGGGCAGATACACCCATAGCCCCAGGTTCCCCAGCACTTTCGGGAGGGTGGGCCAGTCTCTGTAGGGTCCCCAATGTTCTGGGGTGGATGGTCAGAGCCCTCACCTTTCTCAGAGCCCTCACCTTTCTCCTGTGGGCCCTATACCCCACCCCTCTGCTGGCCTGACAAACTCAGAACAAGGATTCACATCCCTAAGATGAAGCAGAAGGTTGTGTGTGGGACCCACATCTGGTGACAGCTACCCAGAGCATCCCAGGAAGGATGCCAAGAGGTGAACAAATTCAGTGGAGTCTATCTGTCCTGGACATGGAAATGGGGGGCTGTCACATGCAGGCACCATGCTTCAAATCCTCCCATGGCTGACAGAAGAGCAAGGGAAAGATGGGGTCCAGCGTGTCCCCTCAGTTTTCCCTCAGGATCCTTACCTTGATACCTGTAGTCCGGGAGTGCTCTCTCTGCTGACCTGAGTCTGCTTCTCTGTGCTGAAGCCTCCCCTCTCTCAGATCCCTAAAGTGGAATTTAGGAAATGTCACATCTGTCTCCCTTCTTCAACCTCCACCCTGACTTAGGTCTCCCAGGACTGACAGCAGGGGCACAGGATGCTGGGTAAGGAGCCTCTGGTTTGGATTCCAGGGTCCTCTCTGTACTCCCTCAGGGACTTCACTTTAACCCAGACAGGTCCCCTGTGCAGACCTGAGCCTGGCCCCTTGGAATCAAGGCCCTCACCTCCTTCAGACTTCATCCCCCTGACAAATGTTAGAAATGGCCCTCCTGGCACATCGAGGTATCCTTGCCTGGGCCAATAGCTGTGGGAGAAAGCCTAGGGTATCCTCTATGCACCCTGTGCTTCCTCATGGCTACTAGTAAAAAGACCAGAGACTCCTCCCTCTTTTGTATTGGGTCCAGTCCCCTCCCACCAAAGCCCTTACTTTCTGAGACTCAGAAGTAGAAATGAGTTGGGGACAGAGCAGGCCTGCCTGAGGTCTCCAACAACTGAAAGTAGATGCTGGGCTCAAGGTCTCTTTGGTTCCTTGGTGGGAAGTCCTTTCAGTTCCCCCTCAAGGCCCTCACCTTGACACCTAGTGAAGCTTGAACCCCCACAAGCAATGGCCCTGAGTCACCCACATCTCACCAGGCTCTGATTCCCTTAGTCCCATGAGGAAGAAGTTGGGGGAGGGGCGGCTGAAGGGATAGTGGACAAAGACAGACTGTGGGGCAGCTATGGGGATGTAGCCGGGCCTCTCTTTTCTTCTGGCCTCTATGGCCCTGAGTCACCCTGGATCCCAGAAAGCTCTGACTCCCATAGTCCCCTGAGGAAGAAGTTAGGGGGAGGAGAGAAAGGAAGGGTAGTAGACAAGGACAGGCTGTGGGGTCGCTAGCAGGATGTAATGGGGCCCATCACTACTCCCTTAGGACATGGGAGAGGGGCTCAGCCTCACACGGGTAGCCCAGGGCCCACAGCAAGGCAAGAGCTGGATTATTGGAGTCCCTCTACCTGGGGTGGAGGTCTTCCTAGTCCTCCCTCATCATCTCACCTTCACTCCTAACAGAGCTGGGCCCTCTCCCCTCCACCAATCTGAACCCGGAATTCTGAATAAGGCCCTCACCTGTCAGTCAGCCCCCACCACACACATGTGGAAGTCCGTGGAAGTCACATTTGGTCCAACCCCCCACATACAGGGCTTTTCAGGACTGGAAGAAGGGGTGGAACAGGATGGGGGCAGAGGTCAGACACAAGGATGGACTGTGGAGCCACTGTGGGGATATAGCGGGGCCTCTCACTCTCCCCTTAGGGCCCCTCCCTCTATGGCCCTGAGTGGCCGCCAGTCTCAGGAGGCTCTGACTCCCACACTCCTGAGGAAGAAGGTGGGGGGACGGGCCCAGCCTCTCAAGTGGGTCCCCGGGGGACCTAGGGACCACAGCAGGGTGAGAACTGAGTTATTGGGGCCCCTCTACCTGGGGTAGGGGCCTCCTCAGTCCTTCCTCAGCACCCCACCTTTACTCGCGTCAGAGCTAGGCCCTCTCCCCTCTGGGATGTGAAACCCAGAACTCTTAACAAGGCCCTCCTCTCTGTCAGCCCCCCATGCAGAAGTTGGTAGACGTCACATCCGGCAGCCATCTCCCCCATTCGGGGCTTCCCAGGACTGACAGAAGATGTACAACAGGATAGGGGGCTGGGGGCAGAGGTCAGACACAAGGATGGACTGTGGAGCCACTGTGGGGATATAGCGGGGCCTCTCACTCTCCCCTTAGGGCCCCTCCCTCTATGGCCCCGAGTGGCCGCCAGTCTCAGGAGGCTCTGACTCCCACACTCCCCTGAGGAAGAAGGTGGGGGGACGGGCTCAGCCTCACATGTGTGTCCCGGGGTGGCCCAGGATCCACAGCAGGGTGAGAACTGAGTTATTGCGGCCCCTGTACCTGGGGTAGGGGCCTCCTCAGTCCTCCCTCAGGGTCTCGCCTTCTCTGAGACTTTGAATGAACCAGGCCCTCTCCCCTCCGCTGATGTGAAGCCCAGAATGCTTTGAGAAAAACCCTCCGGACTCTGTCAGACCCCAGGCGGAAGTCGGTAGACGTCACATCCGGCACCCGTCTCCCACATACGGGGCTTCCCAGGGCTGACGGAGGGGGGAATAGGGGAAGGGTCAAGGACAAGGATGGACTGTGGGGCAGCTATGGGGATGTTGTGGGGCCTCTCAGTCCTCCCTTAGGAACTGGCCCTCTATGGCCCTGGGTGGCCCCGGGTCTCAGCAGGTTATGACCCCCACAGGGCCCCGAGGAAAACTTGGGGGAGGGCCCAACCTGCCACGTGTGTCCCGGGGGCCCAGGGTCCACAGCAGGGTGAGAACTGGGTTATTGGGGTCCCTGTACCTGGGGTGGGGCCCTCCTCAGTCCTCCCTCAGGGTCTCACCTTTATTCCTGACAGAACCGTGTCCTCTCCCCTCTGCAGATCTGAAGCCTGGACCTCAGAACAAGGCCCTTGCCTATGTAGCCCCCTATGCAGAAGTCTGTAGATGTCACATCAGGCTCCAGTTCCCCACGCATATGGGGCTTACCAGTACTGATGAGGTGGGGGGAACAGGATATGGGTTCAAGAATAAGGCTGGACTGTGGGGCAGCTATGGGGATGTAGCAGGGGACTCTCACTCCTCCCTTAAGGACTCACCCTCTTTGGCCTTTTGTCACTACCGTTCTCACCAGGGTCTGACACCCACAATCCCTTGACTAAGAAGTTGGGGTTGGGGAGGTGCAAGGGATAGCGGACAAGCATGACTGTGGGCCCCATTTGGGGATATAGCAGAGCCTCTCAATCCTCCCTTTGGGCCCCGCCCTCTATGGCCCTGAGTCACCCCAGGTCCCACCAGGCACAGTGGTCAGCTTTGCAACTCTGCCTTTGATCTTCCAGGGTTGATACCAGGCCAGAGATGGATTCTTAGGGTTTCTTATGCTCTGGGGCGAATGGATCCCTCAGTCCTCAGTCATGACAGCCCTTACCTTGGCTCCTGGCTCCTTGACAAAATGCTCCTTGAAAAATGTCCTCTTCCTTCCACCTCTGAGCATTTGTCCAGCTGCAACCCTTTTAAAAAATGATGCCAAGTCCCAGGCTACATGTTAAATGGGGAACTGTTGCATCCGTGACCAATGGTGAATAATGATATATGTAATGTCCTTTTTTTCAAATCTCTTCTGTATCTATGTTTTGTACAATTTTATTTCACTTCCATTGTTTAAGCTTTTTTTTCTTTAGTAATATATCATACTTGGAAAAATGTCTATTTTATAAATATTTTCAAAAAATTGCATTTTGTTAGTTATCTCTATGGTTATCTATTTCATTGTTGCTGCATTTATTTGTATTATTTTTTATGTTCTACTAAGTTAAGTTTGATATGGTATTTATTCCATAGTTTCTTGAACTATGCAGATGTTTTAATTTTTTAAAAAATTTCTAATATAGAATTACTTAGGCTCTACATGCAAGTAGTGTTATGTAGCTTTATGTGTATGAATATTAGTTGTCTATTTTAAATTTCACATGAACATTATGGACACCCTGTATATCTCCAATCAAGGGGGTATAAAATTATTTTTGAGAAGACTAAAAAGAATGATAGAAATAGTATTCACTATGAGGAGGCTTCAGGTTCCAAAGGCATTATGTTTTATTTTTGTTACTAGTTATAAAAGACTTAAACATATTTAAACGATGTTAAGAGAGTTGGGTTTATTGCAGGAATGCAAAGAAGTTTAATACTAGAAGCTCAATCAGTATAACCGGCCATGTGTAACAGTTAAGGATTGTCTAGGAAAATAGAAACTCTGTAAATATCTAATACAGAGGGAATTAAATGAAAGGTACTGATTACACAAGTGATGGAGAAGCCAAACAAGGGAGAGCTGGAGAACCCAATAATTAGCCACATGAGGAAGTCAATCTCACCTCTAGGTGGAAAGGATAGAGAGAGGAGATTCGTGTTAATGAAGCTTACTTATTGGGTTCAACAGGACCTGGAATCACAGTGGGACTATCTTATAGTGGCTGCAGCCAAGGACAATGTACGCATTGAAGGTGAAGTCACCTGATGCAGAAGGAGAAAAACCTCTAATTGCTCTATCTACCTGAACCAAAATGTTGGTGACCCTAGGAGTTGTAGCCTGCAGGAGTCAA
This sequence comes from Loris lydekkerianus, assembly GCA_963574355.1. Taxonomy (NCBI): domain Eukaryota; kingdom Metazoa; phylum Chordata; class Mammalia; order Primates; family Lorisidae; genus Loris; species Loris lydekkerianus. The sequence goes on from CAUYPK010112129.1 coordinate 7,211, forward strand.
ATCCTGTATATTGGAGAGCAGAGCAGGAGAAAATGAAAGATTGATCTGGGAGCAAATAGTTCCACAATAATACTCAAGTCACATTTGACATCTGCAATTACAAGAGGTGTTCAATATGACTTGTATTCATCATCTTTTGTTATTGACATATGTTGAGTATTACAATTTTAATAGTTTTTTTCCTTTCTTAAAATGTGTATACATTTTATTGGCATCCTCTGTATATATACCACATTTTCTTAATCCTCTCATCAGTTGATGGGCACTTAGGTTGATTCTATATTTTTATGAATGTGAATTGTGTTGTGACAAATGTATAAGTACATATATCTTTTTTAAAAATTTCAGTTTAGTATGAGGGTACAGATGATTAGGTTTCATTGTTTGCATTTGTTAGGTAAAGTCCAAGTTGTACTTGTACTCCTCCCCCAGGAGGTGTGCCATAAACCCCTACAATGTACCTGTTAGGTGAGTGCACACCAATCCCTCTCTCCTTTTCTCCTCATTTACTCCATCCTCCCTACTTGAGTTAATTATGTTTTTTTCTTGTGTGGACATGTATTTGCTCAACTACTGGTTTCATATTAATGTTGTGTGCATTGGATGGTTGCTTTTACATTCTTGTGATACTTTACTAAGTAGAATGTTCTCCAACTCTATCCAGGTTAATACAAAAGATGTAAAGTCTCCACAGATTTTTTGTTTTGATATAATGATTTCTTTTCCTCTGTGTAGATACCCAGTACTGGGATTGCAGGATCAAATGGCAGATCTATTTTTTTGTTCTTTGAGACATCTCCATGCTGATCTCTGTAGAGGCTATGCTAATTTGCATTCCCACTAACAGTGTATAAGTGTTTCCTTTTCACCACATCCACCCTAACATCTATTTTTTTTTTTAACCTTTTAATAATGGCTGCTCTACGCTGGGTAGTTTGTTCATACCTATAATCCTAGCACTCTGGGAGGTCAAGGTGGGCCTGAATCACCTGAGGTTAGGGAGTTCCAGACCAGCGTGAGCAAGAGCAAGACCCCATCTGTACTAAAAATAGAAAAACTAGCTAGTCATTGTGGCAAGCACCTGTAGTCCCAGCTATGTGAGAAGCTGAGGCAGGAGTATTACTTGAACCCAGGAGTTTGAGGTTACTGTGAGCTAAGCTGCGGCATGGCACTGTAGCTTTGACGACAGAGTGAGACTTTGTCTCACACACACAAAAAGTAATGGTTATTCTAATAAGAATAATATGGTATCTCATTGTAGTTTTAATTTGCATTTTCCTCATTACAGTAAATTTATACAAAATTGTATTTAATAAAAATTGAGATACATTCCTAGTAAAAAGAAGTAGTATGCTCAAAGTATAAAATTTATATTCATGAGTCCATGCTGATAAATACATTACTGAATAAATAAGAGAGGAAGAAGAGACCAATCTCCTCTGCAGAAGACTTAGAAATCATGTACGTAGATACTTCATATTTTTTAACTGTTTGCTGGGCATAGTGACTTTCTTCCAAAGAAAGTACAGTAACAAAGGGGGAAATGAATAACAGTAGGGAAACCTGAAAAATGCTACTCTGCCAGGCAATCAAGATTAACATCAACAGTGATAAGTGATAAGTCTTTGGTATGATGTCATGAGAATAGCAATTTACCTCTGTGGTCTTCCCCTCCCCAAACTCACAATCCCAATATGATCCCAATATGAACATGACAAAGTCATCATCAAAATTCCAAGAGAGGAGCATCTTACAATATGCTTGACTGCTACTCCTCAAAACTTTCAAGGTCAGCAAAAGGAAGGAATGCCTGAAAAACTGTCACAGCTAAGAGGAGTCTAAGAAGGCTTAATGGCTAAATATTGTGTAGAATCCTGGATGGGATCCTGGTAAAGAAAAATAACATTAAATATCATGTAAGGAAATCTAAAAAAAGTGTGGACTTTTGTTAATAACATTTTCTCATTATTGGTTCATTAGTTGTGACAAATGTACCATATTAAGAGATGTTAATTAATAGAGGAAACTGAGTGTGGGCCTTGTGAGAACTCTCTCTACTATCTTTGCAATTTTTCTGTAAATATGCCATTATTCTAAAACACAATTCTTTTTAAAAATTGAAAAAAGAAAAGTTAGCCCACTAGATAAAGGATATGAACAGAAAACTTAAGCAAACATCATATACACAGTGTAGGAAGAAAAATGGAAAACTTGTGCTTTGAAATTGTGAATAAGACAAGGATTCCTCCTATCACTGTTCCTATTCAATATTTTGACAGTAATACTGTCTAGTGCAGTAATGGAAAACAGAAGTAAAATAGATAGGAATCCTAAAATAAGAAATGAAGTAAGTGTCCATGATTAATATAATAGATGATTAGACTATGTGCAAAGAAAATACAAAAATACTAAAGTGAAGCTGTGCAATCAATAAAAGTGAATATAAAGTTTGCTGGGCATAAAATCAATATACAACAAGTGCATTTTGTTTCTGCAGCATCAAACAGTGTAAAATGAAAATGAAAGTAATCAAAATGTAGCTTGTAACTTATCATACGAAAATAGCAAATGTTTAAGAGTAAATCTAGCAAAGAACATTTTAAGAACCTTATGGAAAAATATAAAATGACTGTTTAGATAAATTAATGAACATCTTAATAAAAGTAAAGGATAATATGATCATAGATATGAAGATTCAGTTGTGTAAGTAAACATGTCAGTTCTCCTTAACCTACAGATTGACTACGATCTGAATAAAATGTCCCAAAGGCTTTGTGGGTGAATGTGTGTATTTATGTGCATGTCTGTGTGAAATGTGACCTAATGATTCTAATGTTTAAATTGACATGCAATAGGCCCAGCATAGCCAAGACAGTCTTGAAGTAATAGAAGATAAAAGTAGTTACCCTACCAGATGAGTCAGAATTATTAAAATGCAATAGTAATTAAGTTTGTGGTATGCCTGCAGTGGTTGACAAGTAAACCAATAGAACTAAATAGAGTACTCTTGAAACAGACATACTTATATATAGACCCTTGATTTATGAAGAAGGTGTAACTACAGAGCAGCAGGGAAAGAACAGAATTATGAATAAATGACAGTGAAACAATTGGATCTCCATGTAGAAAACCAAATGTAACTAGAATTCTTCTGCAGCTATACAATAACAAATTGTAGAGGGGTTAAAGATCTATTTTAAAAATTTTTTGATAAAAAATTACAAAATACATAAAATTATATTGAATAGTGAAATTAGTCTAGCAGTATGGGTCAAATAGGGCTTTGATAGTGCTGGAGGGGAAGGCCTGGAAGAGGCTGGGGACATCAGTCAGTACCAGAAGGGATGGAGATGACAGGAGTAGGGAAGAGACAGGAAATGGCAGCTCCTTCTGCCCTTTCCCTCTGACACAGTGGCTCTGGCCACTCTATTTGTTTGGCTCATTTCAAGATGTCCTGTAGATATTGCTCCTTCTCATAAATCCCTGTCTGTAGACGCTCGCTAATGGGATTCGGAGTACTTGATGAAGAAAAGGAGGGGTATCTCTCTTTTCTGAGGTCATGGGATGACACTGAACTCATTCCAAGTGGTCCTCCGGAGACATCATGGGGAGGGCCTGCCCCACCAGGACAGGAACTACTACCAGTCTGGGGAGGATTCTCCTAACAGGGTCTTTCACAGAGCAGAAGTTGTTTTTTTTTCTTTCTTTTTTTTTTTTGGAGTTTTTTTGGCGGGGGTGGGTTTGAACCCACCACCTCTGGTATATGGGGCTGGCGCCCTACTCCTTTGAGCCACAGGCACCACCCAGAGCAGAAGTTTTTTATTTTATTTTATTTTATTTTATTTTTATTAATTCTTTTGTACATAGATCATGAATACATTTATGCCCATTTCAGTGTGTTGATTATTTGTACAAATTGGAGTGGTTACATCATACTAATCAGCATAGCTTTCACCTCATTTACCCAATTATAGCATTAGGACATTTGTGTTCTACATGTGATAGAACCAACTTGTACTTGCAATGTGCTCCATAGTTGTGTTTCCCCTACTATCCCCTACTGTCCCTCTCCCCTCCCCTTCCCTCCTTCATCATAGACTGAAGTTGTGCTTCATTTTTCATATGCAAGTGTGAGTTATTATAAATTGGTTTCACAGTAGTACTGAGTACATTGGATACTTTTTTTCCATTCCTGATATATTTTGCTAAGAAGAATATTTTCCAGCTCCATCCATGTAAACACAAAGGAGGTAAAGTCTCTGTTTTTTTTTACTCCTGCATAATATTCCATGGTATACATATGCTACAATTTATTAATCCATTCACTGGTTGAAGCGCACTTGAGCTTCTTCCATGACTTGGCAATTATGAATTGAGCTGCAGTGAACAATCTGGTGCAAATATATTTATTGCCAAATGATTTTTGGTCTTTGGGTATACACCTACTAGAGGAATTGCAGGATCAAACGGCAGGTCTACAGTTAGATCCCTGAGTGTTCTCCAAATTTCCTTCCAGAAGGAACGTACTAGCTTGCATTCCCACCAGCAGTGCAGAAGTGTTCTCTTTTCTCCACATCCACGCCAACATCTGTTGTTTTGGGATTTTGTGATGTGGGCTACTCTTACTGGAGTTAGATGGTATCTCAGAGTAGTTTTGGTTTGCATTCCTCTGATGATTAAAGACGATGAGCATTTTTTCATCTGTCTGTAGACCGTGCGCCTGTCTTCTTCAGAGAAGCTTCTGTTCATGTCTCTTGCCCACAATGAAATGGGATCACTTGTTTTTTGCTTAGTAATAAGTTTGAGTGCTCTGTGGATTCTGGTTATAAGACCTTTGTCAGAAGTATAACTTGCAAAAATCCTCTCCCATTCTGAGAGCAGTCTACTCAGTTTATGGAGAGGGATTATTAAGAATTCCCTGCAGAAAGGGATGGCCGAGGGGAAGGAATTAGGTAAGAGGCTGTTTAGCTCTTCTTCTGCTTTCTACATGGAGTAGGGGCAGGGACCTAGATGAGCAGTGACCGCCTTGGGATAATGTGTTGACCAGATGAAAGTCATGTGCTAAGGTGACCAAACAGAAGGCGCCTGGGTCCTTGACTACAGAGCTGCCAGGTCCGCCCTGATTTTACTTCTTTTATATAAGAGATAAAAAAAAACTCTATTTTGTTTAAGCAGCTATTTGCATTTTTTTTTTTTTTTTTTTTTTTTGGATGTAGCAAAACCTAACCTTACTGAAGCAAATTGCTATAAGGATCTATGTTGGAGTTGGGGCTACATCTGGAATGGAGACTCAGAGAAGGTTCTCTGCAGAAGCGATGCTAGGATTGAGCTCTCAGGCGGAAGAAAGGAGAGGGGAGGAGTTTTGCAGGAATAGAAAAAAATGTGGAAAACTCTTGAGGCAGAGAACTAAGAAAACTAGACATGTTCAAGGAGAAAAGCAAAAAAAATTGGTATGGCTGGAACAGGCTTGAGAGCGACCCGTTACTATTTAAGATTTCAGCATGTTGTACAGCAAATGCTGATCATGTATTCATCTTGCATAACTGAAACTTTAGACTCATTGAACAGAAAGTTGGCAACACCGCATTCTGCAGTTAAAAATGTAAGAGGGTAGGTTGGTCCCATGTTACATACATGAAGTATACTTAGCACAATAAAAATAAGGAAGATTTAAGCACAGAAGTGATGTAATCAGATTCGTACACATATGCGCATATAGGTAAACTCACAAGCACAAAATAACACATCATCTACAGTGTGGGAAATAGGCTGTGGGAATTAACCCTGGAGACGGAAAGACCAGTTCAGAACCCAGTGCAGAGGTCCAGAGAAGAGATCTTGGAACTTTTGAGAAGCCTCGTGATAATAAAGAAAAGTCTGTGGATTTGAATGGGGCAAAAGAAGTGACAGAAACAAAGGAAATAAGAAACTGGTGTGTGATACTAAACTAAAATTATACCCTACTGCTTTTTCAAAGAAATACTCATTTCCGTCTGACTCATTTTTCCTTCTCGGCAGAATTATGAATTTGTTTAAGAATTCACCTCTCAGACAAGGGGATTCTCTCTTTATGTCAGAGCTCAATCGTGGTACATTAAAGCTAATTTATAATCTCATTTATATATTATTAGTGATTCGGTGTAGGCACAGACATGAAGCAATTCTGACTAATGAGAATAAAATTTGCTGGAGAACACTTGAGGAAAAAGAATTATCTTCAGAAGAAAGGAAAAAAATCACACAGAAAGAAATAATATCTTCTTCCTCCGGATTTTTTCACACCCAAGTGTGACGCCTGGGACACTGGCAGCCACCCTGCAGCTAGGAGGGGCAGCCCTGAGAACACAGCTGATCTGCTCAGGAGCATAGAACAGACAGGTGGAAAAAGCCTGGCCTTGGGGCTGCCTATCTCCAGACCTCGTGTTATGAGAGATAATAAGTCAAACCTCAACATGAAAGCTAGTTGAATGAGGGTTTTTGTTGTTTGCGACTAAATTTATCCTCCATGATGTAAGTTTTAAAATTTAGCATTAATGTAACACCAATCTTTCCAAAGAAGATCGCTTCATTATTAATATGCTAAAAGCAAAAGCTATGTAGATATATTTTCCATATCCCTTTGATAACTGGAAAGAGAAGTTTTGTTACTGAGTTTTTAAATTTGTAATGCAATGAGGTTGACTCACATCATGAAATCTAAAACAAGATATCAAATCGACCAGTCCAAATTTAGAGAAACTATCTGGCAAATCAGAAACTAATGGAGTGAAGGAAAGTCTAGTATGGTTGAGAATATAGGTAGGTAGGGAGGGAAAGGCATTGATTTGGTTTGGTTTTTGTTTATTATAGACTGAGGAAGGCTGAATAGAATTTTTTTTTTGTGGCATTATCAGAAAACAAACAAACAAACAAACAAAAAAAAGGGTGTGCAGAGCAGACGCCCCAAACCACTACATTGTTTAGTATCTGATTGCACATTACCTTTGTTTAAAATTATTTATGCTTGTGTTTGTGCATAAATGATGATGGTTTTATGGAGAAATCAGATAGTGTGAATTCTTTCACGTCTGGTTTATTTTCCTCAGGAATATATTTTAAAGACCTGCCTGTCCTGTATACAACTGAATGTCACACATCGTTATTGCTATGCCATATTTCATTGTATAAATATCAAACAGTGAAGGGGATTTTAAGAACCGTGAATTCACAAAGAGGAAGAAAAAGGAAAGGATGACAATAAACTTTAAAAGCTGTAAAGCAAGTGAAGGAGTATCACTGAACTGGAAGATCGGAAATTTTTTCAAACATATGATGGCAGGGAAGAAAGCCTAAAAATAAGCTATTTTATGCAAAAGAATGATCCAGAATTAAAGGTGCTAAATGTCTCCAAAATGTGGTGTTGGAGGTGGAGTTAAACTTAGGGAACTAGCCTCAAGTCTGTGAGACGGGCAGTTGGAACCCAGATCCCCTCACCTGTGTGCAGACGCTGAGCCTGCCCCACATCGTCCTGGGGCTTCAGTCACTGGCTGTGCTGAACCAGAGAGTCTGGACTTGGGAGACAAAAGTGCAGCTGAATGGTTATCAAAGACAGAGGAGCAGATGAAATTCTGTGTTCTGAGTGCTGATCTGCCCATCACTGTCACAATTTCCTACTCTGAGAACGCTGGATGGTTCACCTTTGGGAATGCCAGTCGATGCAAGTGGAATTGGCTGGAGACGTTGGCAATTTCCCTGGCATAAAAGACACCAAATTTAACAGTCCTGAGCAAATCACAGGGCACTTCCCATCCACTTTCGAGTATGTGCCCTTCAGGACAAGTCATCTGATATGAGAGAAAAAAAAAATTCTAAATGTGAAAAACTAAGGTAGAAACAGACGTTTGCACAAAAGGGATTTAGAGGCAATAGGGCAATGAACAGGGTAAATTATTTGTTTAAGAACACTAAAAATGATGCCTACGAGAATGAGAGGCTTTTAAATGAAATATTCAGAGAAAGTCCAAAAGAGCACTTAGAAATTATTATGATTAATGTGAAATTCAGTAGAAAATAAATGTAAGAAAATTTCTCAGAAATAAAAAGAAGAGATAAGCAAGAGGGTAAATTTAGAGAGTCAGTCCGGGGTGTCTGGTATTCAGAGTTCCCAAAGATAAGAGAATACGATGTAAGGCAGGCGTACTTCTGCTAAAAACCTGAAGAACGTTTTCCATGATTGAATGTTACAGAGAGGATGTCAGTAAGACGTCTGGCTAGAGGTGCCTACGCGTGCACCTCCCACAAAAAAAGGACCAAAAACAGCTACATCTCAACCAGAGTGACCGTAGGAGAGTGTTGAGGACAGCAAGGGTGCGGCAGAAACCCTGTGGAGCCAAGAGACTCCAGATGGCCACAGAGAGGAGGGGAGGAAGCCCCTCGCCTTTGCCACCCCCCATCTCCGTTGAGATCAGCTTGGAAGCAGGAGGGGCTTCTCCCTGTGGGGAAGAGGTAAGCAGCGGGCTCGCAGCAGCCCCCATCACAGGCACCGACACCTGTAGGCTTTGCTACTAGAGAATCCTGCAGGCCTCACAGGTGCTGGTCCAGCTTAGGGAGCTTCCAGGAGTTCTCACAGCTGCACAGCTCCAGAGGAACCCACCCTGCCTCCTGTGGACCAAACTGCTACTACGCTACACCTTGTTGAAAACGGAGCTCCTGCTGGTTTGCACCTTGCTCCAGGGGCCAGTAGTCACTCTCGACCCCCAGGCCTTGCCATCACTGCAACACTGTCACCCGCACAGCAGTGGCCCTCTCCCAGCTGAGTGAGCGTCTGCAGCTCCCACCACAGGCTAGCTGAAGCTTGGGCCCTGGAGAAGCTGTGCCTCTGGCACTCAAACCAACCCCAGTGCCCTGTTCTCCAGGAATGGGAGCATTGGCTCAGGAGACCAGCTATGACACTGGTGCCCAGCCCTGTGGCACCCTGCCCCTCGGGGAGTGGGCACCTTGGCCTGGAGGGTCAAGTTTACCAGAGCCACTAGCGCAGCCACATCCCCTCGGTCATTGAACTAGCTCAGAGCTGGGCCTCTAGGGAATGACGGCATTGACACAGGGGAGGAGCTGCAACTCTGGGACCCCTGCCCAGGTTTCTGTCATTGGCCTCGTCCTCCAGGAGCCTCCCCGTCCTTACCACCACCTCTGGGCTGAGGTGATGTGTCCGGCTCAGCTCCCTTCAGCTTTGAGCCCTGGATTCTTCAGAGCTGCACTTTCCCTTCAGCCCTTTTGTGCCCTTCTTAGGAACACAGATGTCACCACATGCCAGGGTCCTTCTGAGGGAGCAGAAGACTCAGATGTGCCAGCGGAGCCTCACTCTTCTCCAGAAGACACATGACAGCCATGTGATTATCCTTGTCAAGGTGTGACACACATCAGTGAGGTTGCCCTTTACCAGAGATCCAGTGAGCCTCGTGGGACACCGGTCTCTGTCACATTCAGATCCCCAATTGGTTTGCATTTTCTATCTAACGCAGCTGCTTCCCCCAGAGCTGCCCCTGGGTGTGTGAGAGACGTCACTGCTTCCCCCTGTGCCACCCCTGGGTGTGTGGGAGACGTCACTGCTTCCCCCAGAGCTGCCCCTGGGTGTGTGGGAGACGTCCCTGATTCCCCCGGTGCTGCCCCTGGGTGTGTGGGAGACGTCACTGCTTCCCCCCGAGCTGCCCCTGGGTGTGTGGGAGACGTCCCTGCTTACCCCGACAAGCCCCCGGGGTGGTGGGCCAACTCCCAGTATACCCCCTACCATCCCCTGGGGGTGTGGGAGCCGTCACGCCTACCCCCCGCGCGGCCCCTGGGTGTGTGGGAGACGTCACTGCTTCCCCCCGAGATGCCCCTGGGTGTGTGGGAGACGTCACTGCTTTCCCC
>CAUYPK010112131.1:0-39585 GCA_963574355.1 Loris lydekkerianus
AATGAATGTTATAATTTGCATTATGTTTACATGGATGGAACTGGAAAATATTCTTCTTAATAAAGTATCTCAAGAATGGAAGAAAAAGCACCCAATGTACTCACCCCTACTATGAAACTAGTTTAGGGCTTTCACATGAAACTGATGGGATCACACTTTCTCCACTTTGAATGTTCTGCTGTAGCTGTGGGCCTCCTTCCTACCCCCATGTCCATACCAACCCTGACCCTTGCCACCATTTCAAGGGAAAACTTTCCTTTCCCTCTCTGAGGTTTCATTGGAAATCACAGACAAGAGGCAGATTAATAAGAAAAAAAGGTATACAAATTTATTTGATCATAGTTTTATGTGTCATAGGAGCCTTCAGAATAAAGATCCAAAGATATTGGAGAATTCTCTGTTTTTATGTTAGGTTTAACAAAATATGGACAGCCTATAGAAGTATGGTCAAAAACAGAATGATCAATGCTACCAGACTGAGTGGGGAAGGTCAGCAAGGCCCGTCTATCTAGATTTAGATTCTTTGTGGCCTCCCTGAGCAGGCATTCCTTCCTCCTGGGTGTTGGGCAGAGAGGACCCTCTTTGGAATGGGGGGGTCTTATGACTTGCAATCAAACTAGGTAGGTCATATTTCTTTTTTTTTTAGACAGAATCTCACTCTACACCCTGGGTAGAGTGTCATTGCATCATAGCTCACAGCAACCTCAAACTATTGGGCTCCAGCGATCCTCTTGCCTCAGGCTCCCAAGTAGTTGGGACTACAGGCACCTGCCACAACACCTGGCTATTTTTAGAGACGGGGTCTCACTCTTGCTCAGGCTGGTCTCAAACTCCTGAGCACAGGCAATCCACCCACCTTGGCCTCCCAGAGTGTTACAAATTATAGGCATGAGCCAGTGCATCCAGCCTCACATTTCTTTTTTGAAACAGGGTCTTCTTATTCCTGTCACTGAAGTGCAGAAGCATCATCATAGCTCACTGCAGTCTCAGACTCCTGGGCTCAGGCAATCCTTCTGCCTCAGCCTCCTGAGTAGCTGGGACCAGCCTAATTCTTCTATTTTTAGTAGAGACAAGGTCTCACTTTTGCTTGGACTGGCCTCCATTTCCTGAGCTCAAGCCATCCTTTTGCCTTGGCCTCCCAGAGTGCTAAGATTATAGGCATGAGCCACCACATCTGGCCCATATTTCTTTATGGCGAAATTTTCCACAGAAAGGTAGGGAGTAGGGGAAAAGTTAGAGTAATGCTTTAGGTTTGAAGGCTGCCTTTGGGGAAAAGGGTTTCTATAGGTAGCTTTAGGGAAAACGAGGCAAAGATGGGAAGGCAGAAGAAGGTCAGAGAAAAACTTGCTTCAGGGGCCATGTCTGAGGCCTTCATTTTGTAGTGTTGTTTTTTTCATTCTCAACACCACCCAAACACTTTTTCCCAAAACTCAACAGAGATTATCAGGAGATAACCTGGCTCTTGAGAGTTGTCTTCCAAGCGTGGCACTGAGTTCTTTTAGACTGGTTTTCAACCGTGACTGCGTATTGGAATCACCCAGGAGATTTAAGAAATATTGTTGCTTGGGGTCCATCCCAGAGATTGGATTTTAGTGAGCCTGGGTATCAGTTTTTTAAAACTCCTCGGGGGCTTCTACTGTGTGTCCAAATTGAGAACTACCAGTTTTATAGCAAGGACATTTTCTTGCATTCTTTCTGCATTTTCTTGCATTTCTTTGCATTATGGATTCTCAATTAGTTTATCAAATACATAAAAAGAAAACCTGGAAATGCTTGTCAAAGACTGCTGAAGCTTTAAGCCCAAAGCCCACAGAGACTAATGACTTTAAAAAGTCCTTTATTTATTTGGCTAGTTTTTCTATTTTTAATAGAGATAGGATCTCACTCTTGCTCAGTCTGGTCTCTAACTCCTGAGCTCAAGCAATCCACTTGCCTCAGACTCCCAAAGTACTAGGATTACAGACATGACCCACCATACCTAGCTTAATGTTTTTTTTGTTTGTAGAGATGGTGTCTCACATGTCACGCAGGCTGGTCTTGAACCTTTGTGCTCAAGTGACCCTCCTGCCTTGGCCTTCCAAAGCGCTGGGATTATACGTGTGAGCCACTTGCACTCAGCACCACTCATTTTTTTTTTTTTTTTTTGTAGAGACAGAGTCTCACTTTATCACCCACGGTAGAGTGCCGTGGCATCACACAGCTCACAGCAACCTCCAACTCCTGGGCTTAGGCAGGCAACTCCCTTACCTCTCAGCCTCCCAAGTAGCTGGGACTACAGGTGCCTGCCACAATGCCCGGCTATTCTGGGCCACATCTGAACCTACCACCCTCGGTATATGGGGCTGGGGCCCTGCCCACTGAGCCACAGGCACCGCCCAGCCCTACTCATCTTTAGTTGTAAAATAACTGTTTCAGAATCATCAAGTGTCTTTTAGGTATTAAAGAATTCTCATCTGAGTTATCCAGTCAGTAGCTGGAGTCTCAGCAACCACAGCCTCTAGGGGTGAGTCCCTGTGCAAGTACTGAAGGCTATAGCCTCAAAGACCAAGAAACCCAGTCCATGGGCCTGTGCACACCCCACGCAGCCTCCAGCACATGGAGTCAGACCCAAGCACTGCCTTTATCCTGAGCCACCTGCCCGACTCACTGTGCATATTCAGCCCCGACACTCTCCTTCTTCCCCAGCTTTCCTTCTAACTTGTCTCCATTCCTGCTTTCCTGGAACCCCTTCCTCCTGGCTGGGCTGGTCCCTGGGTAAATCTCTTCTCTCTGTTCCTCCCCCTGCCTTTCTACTGCTGGGCCTATTTGGTGTGTTGAGCGGACTCCCTGGGGCAGAGTTCCCCTCCTGGCTCTTGCTGACCTCCTATTTACTCCCATGACAAAATTCAAACATAAATTAATGTAGTAAGTTATATTTCATACTCTATATCCATTTTCCCTATTTATCTGATTAGGTTAAAAGACCAATAGGAAAGAAGCTACCAATTTTATATGCCAAAGTCATTCTGCAAGGAAAGACAGCAAAACCACTAACATGAACGACAGGATGAATTTTTCTGGTCCTCTAGAGGAGCCTCCCCCTTACCCCATATCCATGGAGAGTACTGATTTTTCACTTTCAGCCAGCATTATGGTAAATATTTTTATTAGTTTTATATGCAGGTAATTTCTAATGCATAATTTTCTTAGAGCTAGAGATTATTTCTTCTAGAAAAACAATCTCTGGGGTTAGAATGGAAGACAGTGAAACAAGAGATCTCACTGTATAATTTATCTGTATCAAACCAATCTGGAGCTTATCAGTTCCTTTATATGAATATTCTTTGACATTATATAACAAGTTATTAACAGAAACCATAAAAGTCACAAACCTTACATTCTCTAATTTCCCAGTCAATCAACTTTCCTTTGATTTTTAAAGACATAAAAATAAAAACCATCTGAAATAACAGCACTCAAACACCATAAACATTTGTGATGAGGTGCAGCAGTCAATTTTAAGCTTCATATTTTCCAGGTTTTAGCTAAAATAACCCTTACCAGTTTCTCAGATTTTTGTCACCCTTCTTTTGGGGGCAATTTTGCCTTACTGGGCATAAATAGAAGACATGATTAAATATGTTACTAATTCATACTGAGAACACAGTATAAGTGGATGTTTAACCCCTGAGGGACACAGCAGAAACACAACACCTCCCAAAGACACGGTGAGTGCTCCAAGTTATCCTGCATTAGGCAGTTTCACAGAATCATTTGTTCTTTGAGTTCGAAGTCTGTGACTTGATCTTCCTAGCAGCTTCAAGAACAGAAAGGGGGTTTACTTTGTCTCCAAATTCTTTTTCTCGGTGCTCAAGAAGAATGCCCTAAAAGGAAGGAAAGAAGAGTGAGTGTCAGTCCTTCTTCTGAGTTGTTCATTCACGAGACTGACATGGGGAACTAGCTGTCTCTTGGGCAGCATAGAACACGTAGCTAAATCAGCCTGGCTCACACCCCTGAGAAGTTCGGTCTTTTGAGGAAGGCAGATTAGGGAAGGCCACATCACAGCAGCACTTTGGTGGTCAGTAGGAAGTCAGTAGTGACTATGACACAAAAGTGACCAGAGAAGGTTTCACAGATGACAAAAAGCATGAGAGGAAAGAAGGATGTCTACAGGTAGAGATGCAGGTAAAAGAACATTGCAGGTAAAAAGAAAAAAAGGAAGCTGACACAGAAAAAGCCTAAAGGTATGGGAGTGGAGCTCAGAGGACAGACTTTCTGGCAGGCACTGAATGACTATCTGAAAAGAGACCCTCTCTTTCCTCTAAACTTCCTAAGAAACTGGAGGCCACTCACTTCTAATACTGTGACACAAAATACACTAAGACATAGGATACCCTAAAGTGACCCCAAAGTTTATGGTAAAAAAGATAAAATAATGTGTTTGAGATTAATATCAAGGAATCCCTGTTAAGGGTTTTTTGACCCATTACATCTAGGAAATGAAATTAAGAAAAAAATCTATAATATGCTATGTCATTATTAATAAGTAGTAAAAAACAAGAAGTCCCACCATACAGTAGTGACTACAGGGAAGCAGATCAGGAAATTATATTTACTTGCTGATAAAGCATAATACAGACATTTTAAAAAGTAAGAATATATAATGACAGGAAAATGTTCACGATATACTGTTAAATGGAAAAAGAACATCTAATAAGGTACCATTTTCTAAAAAAAAAAACAAAAGGCCATTCAGCCTTGTTTTAACAATCTATTGTTATCCATGGTGGTTGAGCTAATAGTTTGGCTCTCCTCACCTTCCATAGTTGCGCTATTTTCTAATTTTTTTCTTCTCTTCTCTTTTCTTTTCTTTTTTTTTCTTTTTTTTTGAGACAGAGTCTCACTCTGTCACCCCGGGTAGAGTGCCATAGCATCATAGTTCACAGCAACCTCAAACTCTTGGGTTCAAGCAATCCTCTTGCCTCAGCCTCCCAAGACGTTGGGACCACAGGTACCCTCCAACAACACTTGGCTAATTTTTCTATTTTTGAGTAGAGACGGGGTCTCAATCTTGCTCAAATTAGTCTCAAACACTTGAGCTCAAGCAATCTGCCAGTCTCAGCCTCCCAGAGTGCTAGGTGTGGGCCACTGCACCTGCCTGTTTTCCCATTTTCTATACTGCACACATGCTCTGTTAAAGTACATGTGATTGATGATGATTATTACAAAAGGAATCCCCACTGAGTGGCACCTGGCATAGTGGGACTGCAAAAATTCTACTCCCCAAATGGACTGAGGTAAGTCCTGAAGCTCTGCCAGCTCAGTCAACCTTCCACCAGGGAGGATGAAGGCTGGCAGCTCTAGGGAGTACCAACAAGGAAAACACAACATCCCTAGCAACACCTGGAATGTGCCAACAGGCCCCTGAGCACCAGGTGAGTCATTGCCAGGCAAGAGAAGCTGCCAGGTGTGCCAAGCCCTGCCCTAGAGGCCATAAGAAGGCTAAGACAGGAAGGGGAAAGGAATCCCACAATGCCAGAGTAGGAAGACGATGGCAATCCTCTCGGGAAGGAGATTGCCCTAGTGCAAGGGCATCCGGAAGGGGTCACTGGGGGGCTACCTCTGAAGACAGGCTGTGTGCAGGGGCAGGTCTCTGCAGCTGGACAGATCTGAGTTCCTGGGTTCCATTTCTGTTGTATCACTTACTAGCTGTATCATTGGCTAAGTTATTTCATATCTCTAGGCCCACTTCCTTACACATTGATGGGATTAAAAATACCTAACATCCTAGACTCGTTGTGAGGAAGACAAGTGATTATTTATATGAGTATCTGGAACAAGGCAGGTACCAACTGGCAGCCATTATCACTCAGAAATTCGGATAGATTTACCAACAAATTACCAAACAGATTTCAGTTAAATCAGACACCATTTATGCTAAATTCTAATACAGTCAAGAACAGTTCCCAAGATATAAAAGGGAGAGATAAGAAATAAAGCCTAAAATAGAATTTCTAGACCCATTAACTTTTATTTCTCCCCAATTACAAAAAGTATGCAATTAGCAACATCAGTAGCACAGACCAACCTCACGTTTCTACTGAAAGCACTTTTACATATGTTAATATCATGCCCCAGGTTGGCAGAGATAGGCGAGACTTCAAGCCTGGTGGGGAGACTCCAGGTTCTCCTCCCATGCCCTGCCTGCATTCACTTTGCCCCATCCACCCATCCTCTGCTGGCACTGCCCTCCAGGGTCGGGAGTCACCCTGGCTTGAGGCTGCCCATGCACCAACATGTGCCCATGTGCCTCTTGGGCCCACAGAGACCTCATCTCTCCTCTCCACAGCTTTCTCTGGAGTCTCCATGCTGACCTTGGACCCTTATAACCACAGCCTACAACAGCCTGGTGCAGAGAAGTCAGTAACCTCTCCCAAAGCAGCCCTGTCACCTAGACCCCACAGGGAAAAGTATGGTCTCCTTCCACACCTCCTTGCCACTTTCCCTCCTCAGGCCTGTTTTTATTTCTTCTTTCCTCTTAATTTCTCCCTATGGTTCATCCTTGATGGCCTGGGAACACTGCAAGGGAGGAAATTTATAAACAGAATAAAAACCATGCTGTCATTCAAGCACAGAAAACGAAACTTGAAGTCAAGGAAACCTGGGCTCAGCAGTGCCCCAGCACTGTCACTATGGAGTTGTACTCCTGGCTACAGTTGCTCACTGCCTCACAGTCCCAAGTTCCTACTTTATAAAATGATCAGATTATCTTTATGATGTCACTGTGATGCTTGAATAGATTAAGGCGTGAGATACCAGCAGAGAGCAAATGTGTAATAAACAGTTACCTCCTTCCCTTCCTCATAGTCCCTGGAATTTTAGAAGGTGGGGTGACCCCCCCCCAATAGAGACAGTCAACCCCTCTCCCCGGGCTCTGGATCAAGGTCTCTTGCTTCTAGATAGAGAAACCCACCGTCACACAAGTAAACAATAAGAATTTACCTGTTTTCCTGATCCCACCACAAAAACTCCACCGAGGATGAAGCCTTCACCTTCTAAGTTTCCAGAGTAGCCTCCATTCCAGGCCCGGAAGAAGTTGTACCACACTCCCAGACGGATAAATCCCATAAACATCATCTTCCTCCTTTGTGGACCATAGAACTTTTTCTACAGAGTGAGAAAGACAGATTACACATGAGTAGCCTAGATGCCTGCCTTCTCCAAGGAGGAAAGGTTCCCAACAGGGCATTTGTTCTTAGGTAAAGACCCAAAGCCTGATGGTTCATGTCCTCAACCCCACCCAACACACAGCTCACACCCAGGAGGACTTTCAACTGCCAGAGGAAAAAGAGAATCCTGCCAGGCATGGCTTCTGACCTCAAGGCAGCCCCTGCCTGAAGAGACAGATTTGCAGCTTTCAACTCTGACTTTAACTTCTCACCAGTCTTGCACCTGCCAGGGTGAACAGGGCTATACTCTGCAGAGATGGGAGCAGAGGAAAAAAAGTATGGCTCCAACAAATTACAGGAACGGGGTTTGTGCTCCAGCCCCACCTTATAGGTGGAGAACTTGACAGAGTTGCAGCAATTTCATCCCCTCTCTAGTCATATTGCAGAACAGGATTAAGTAATACAGATACTCCTTGCCTTATGTCCTGAGATACCCACTGTAAGTTAAAAATGCATTTAATACTCCTAACCTACCAGACATCATAGCTTAGCCTAGACTACTTAAAAGATGCTCAGAACACTTACATTAGCCTACACTTGGGCAAAATCATCTAACACAAAGCCTACTTTATAACAAAGTGCTGAATATAATTGAATACTGTACTGAAAAGGAAAAAGATAATGGTCATGTGGGTTCTTGAAGTATGTTTTCTACCAAATGGCTTCTATACCATCATAAAGATGAAAACCCTTAAGTTGAACACACAAGGTGAGGACCACCTATGACTGAGAGGACAGCTTTTTTTTGTTTGTTTGTTTTTGAGACAGAGTCTCACTTTGTCGCCCTCAGTAGAGTGCTGTGGCATCATAGCTCATGGCAACTTCAAACTCTTGGGCTTAAGTGATTCTCTTGCCTCAGCCTCCCAAGAAGCTGGGACTATAGCTACCTGCCACAACGCCTGGTTATGTTTTTAGAGGCGGGATCTTGCACTTGCTCAGGCTGGTCTCAGACTTGTGAGCTCAGGCAATACACCCACCCTGGCCTCCCAAGTGCTGGGATTATAGGAGTGAGCCACTGTGCCCAGCAAGGAGGATAGCTTCTTATATGTGATTGTGCTCTGGTCAGAGGGCAGGGAAAGGCCCTGTGAGTTCAGGAAAGTTGAAGGGGAGAGTAGGCTCCAGCTCCAGGCTGCACACACTCAGGCCACTGAATTCTCCCAGCCACGCATGATCTCTAAAAGTCTGTGACCAACAGGCCTACAGCATCCGCACCTTTTCATCCAGGAAGATTTCTCCTTTGAAATAAGGCTGGAAGTCCTTCACTTCAGTCCCGATCTGCTCCTTCACCACTGCATAGAGGGGGATGCCCAGCTCCTCCAACTTGGGTTTCAGGGAGGACAAGTCTGCAGCCTCCTGCAGAAGACACGGAGGTTCAAGGACACGAGCTCCTGTGTTTCTGCAGCCAACAAACAACTTTTCTTCCCTACAGGCTCTCCAGCATGGCTGGCACAGAAAGCAGAGGATCAGAGGCAATGAAATACCAGAAGCAATTCAGGCCTATCTAGCCCAGCATGCACCTGTCCCAGCTGGGCACAAGGCCTCTGTGTAGGGTGTCAGGACTCCTCTCAGCCCAGGCTTCTTGTCTTCTCCACAAGGAAAAGGAGAAGGGAGGCTTCTATTACAGGTTTCCTAACCATAGCCTAGGGAGCAGGCATAACTAAGAGGTTAGACACAGACACATCCTCTGCTCCTGCCTAAGTCACTTCCCTACCTCCACTGTCAGCCCCTCCCTAATACTAGACCAAACTAGCATGAGGCCCAGCAGAGGCACTGCCCTCAGGCCATGTAGATGGCTGCCTCCACACTCTCACTCAATGGGCTCCTCTCCCCTTCCTTCTCTCTCCAGGGCAACCCTACCCTCTGGAAAGGTATCCCTGTTCAAAAGACTTTCCTGGCTAGTCCAGGCTGGAGTGAAGCCCTGCTTCTCTATGCATGTTGTATCTTCCCTGCTTGGTGACATCATTTGTACTAAGTCTGTAAGTTACCACCAAATTGAGTGCTATAACTAAGAATTCTAAATGTATCAAATAGAAATTGTCTTCCATTTCTTAGAACCCTTAGTGCCTAGTATATGTCTGGATATACAGCAGGTACTAAATACCAGGTGGAAAGTTTTGAAGGTAGACAAGGTGGGGACCACAGCTGAGCTAAGAGGCATGGACATCTTTGACCCTCCTGAACTGTGGGCTGGATGAATAAATACAACTACACACGTCATGGTAAAACTTCAATATCAAGAATAAATTCCTTTCTCACATGTGCTATCAGAATTAAAAAGTCAGTAGGGAATCCTTTTAAATGTATTCTATTCACCTCCAATACAAACACACCATTGTATGGTGGTGGCTAAATTTGTTTTCATTTATCTTCTGGAATAAGAAAAGAAGAATAGCTAATGAAGTAGGTTGATTACAATACATTTATGAAGAGCTAGAACAACTGCCAAACTGTGCCCTACAGCAGAGAGGATTACAGCACCTGATATGATCAAAGACTATCTGTGAGAGGAAAGGTTGTATTCCTGGGCTCCTTACTCTGGGTATGGCATGACCCAGATCCATGAAGTGGAAATTGAGTCACACACCTCCTCCCTGGCCTGCACCACTCTAAATAGACTGCCACCCACCCGTCATTTTTGAATGTAAGTTTCCAAAATATGTTTTGTCAGGACACAGACCAGTGCACAGGAAAACAGGTTATAATTAATTAGGGAGAGCTGTTGTTGTGCTTGGAACCTTCTGGATTTCAACAGCTTCAAGAAATCAAGTCAAAACAGGCTTTCTTGCTGGTATTTGTAGGTATCACAGATTGGGAATCAAAAGCCCTGAGTTGAAACTCCACATTCTGTGGTAGGCAGAATAATAAAAGCCTCTACAGATGTCCACATTCTAATTTCTGGAATATGTTCTGTTACATGGCAAGGGGTTATTAAGGCTGAGGTAAAATATAGATTGCTTGTCAATTGACCTTAAACTAAGGAGACTGATTATTTTAGATTATCTGGGTGAGAGCAATGCAATCACAGTGGTGATGTGAAAGAGGGAGGCAGAAAAGTCAGTGTCATAACAATGGAACATGAGAAAGACTTGACTAGCCATTGCTAACTTTAAAAACAGAGGAAGGGGCCATCAGCTAAGGAATACAGGTAGCCTCTAAAACAGTGATTTTCAACTGGAATGCCGATGAAGAGAATCTTAGGTATGCCACGAAAAATTTTTAAAAATCATTAATTAAAATTTTTTTTTTTTTTTTTGAGACACTCTCTTTCCCAGGCTAGAGTGTCATGGTATCATGGCTCACAGCAACCTCAAACTCCTGGGCTCAAGTGATCCTCTTGTCTTAGCCTCCTACATAGCTGGAACTATAGGCCTGGGTCACTATACCTGGCTAATTTTTTCTATTTTTTGTAGTGATGGGGTCTCATTCTTGCTCAGGCTGATCTCCAACTCCTGAGCTCAAGCAATCCACCTGCCTTAACCTCCCAGAGTGCTAAGGTGACAGGCATGAGCCACTGTGCCTGGCCTAATTAAATTGTTTTTGAAAGAAGTTCAAAGCACGGTAAGTATATTCTTTTCTTTTACTCCTTTTTCTTGATCAACATAATTTAAGTGTGCCATGGAAGTTTAACTATAGGTTCAAGTGTGCTGTGAGATAAAAATTGGTTGAAAAACACTGGTTTATAAGCTGGAAAAGGCAAATAAGTGGATTCTCCTCTCTAGCTTTTAAAGTAAGGAAACTGGAATTCTGACCTTCAGAACTATAAGATAAACTTGTGTTATCTAAAGCCACTGAGTTTGTAGCAACTTGTTGCTACAAACAAGTGTAGGCAGTTAATATACCTCTCCAGGCAGTGTGGCTTTGTTACATCCTCTGTACCTATTTCCTCCTCTGTAAGATGAAAATATTAACAAGCAGCTGTATTTTCAAGGGACATGACAAGGAACCATGAGGCCTAAAAGTGCTCTGGAGGTAGGCGACCGCAGGCACCACATGCGTCCCGCAGCCTAGTGGATTCCTCACCAGCCCAACCGCGCAAGCATAAGCGAAGTCAGCAAGGCTGAAAGGAAATGCCTCCGGATCAGTGAGAGCAACTAGAAGAATGATGGCAAGTGGACAGGGTGGCCATGGCCACCACCAGAGAAGCAAAGGTGTCTCAAGAACAGGAACACTGTCGTTTTCAGTTTTGTCCCAGGAAAGGCAGTGATCTCAGCATCTGGTCTTCTGCCACCAACTGGCCAAACCACTCTAGTTCTCAGTTTACCCAAGTATTTGCAATGTTCCCTTTGACACTAGAGTTTTGTGTTTCAATAATCACAATTCTTGCCTTCCCTTGATCAGCTTCCTCAACTAATAAACAGACAATGATGATGTCCCTTTGGGGTCCAACGTGGTGACCTCCCTGTTGGTGAGCTCCAACTTTCACAAAACTCTCGACAGCATGGCTGAAATCACACTGAGCTATAGATCCAAGTGTGAGAGCACACAGTGAGGAGGCAGAGTTACCATGTTTGAGTGTGTGGCCCTCAACTGTCCATGATAGACTTTAGGGAGTCCCCAGGAGAAGAAAGCCGGATCTGTTTTAACGTGTGACCCTGAAGTGATTCCCCATCATAGGGATGGGCTAACCATGCCCACATCAGTAGCAAACAGACACACTGTTTTAATAAGCATAAGTGAGTGCTGAGCATCAGAAACATGAACTTGGACATGGTCATTGCCCTTGATTAAATGGGAAGATTGTCAAGCATAGGGTGAAAGCCTTGGGATACCAAAGGAAAGTCAGATGTATTGCTAGCTAGAAGATGGTGAGTTGTTAAAAACAAACAAAAACAGAAATAAGGCTTAAGTCAAAAGAAATACTAGAGAAAATAATAGAGAACAGAGTTGATAAAAGGCTAAAGTTGGCCTACAGGCCTTTAGTCCTGGCTGGAAATGCAGTAGCTACCACTTGCTAGGATCCTTTTCTCTGAACAGATCCTCAAATATACTTGCCTCTCGACAAAGGAAACAGCCTGGCCTCCGCACAGCCATGATCACAGCTCCATTCTTTTCCCATAACTCTTTTGCTTTGAAAGTTCTTGGTTCTGAGGAAGAAGAAAAGGAAATTCATTTATATACCCTTAGCCAAGCCCAGCCCTTATCACTAAGCAGCTCAGAAACCACACTAAGCCAAGCTGTCAGAAACCAGGCCTACTAGAGGATCTGGACAAGCATTTCATATGTGGGAAGAAACAAACAGGAGACACAGACAGGGGGTATTCACCTTCACGAGGAAAATGAATGGGAACCCCTCCCCCATAAAAATGTCTTTTCAAACTTGAACACTGGCAATTTTTTTTATTGCTAATCTCATGGGATATTGTAATAATTTGTTAGGGCAGGAACATGGCCCAACTCAGAAGGCCAAGTACTCTGACAAAAAAACCACAACTCACTCTTATTCAAAGGGTCAGGCATGGCGGCTCATGCCTACACTCCTATCACTCTGGGAGATTGATGCAGGAGGACCCTTGAGCTCAGGACTTTAAGAGCAGCCTGAGCAAGAGCAAGACCCTGCCTCTACCAAAAATAGAAAAACTAGCCAAGTGTTGTGGCAGGTGCCTATAGTCCCAGCTACCCGGGATGCTAAAGCAAGAGGGATCACTTGAACTCAGGAGTCTGAGGTTGCTGTGAGCTAGGGACTCTAGCCTGAGCATGAGGATCTGTTTAAAAAAAAAATGAGGATCTGTTTAAAAAAAAAAAAAAGTCAAAGGAGCTAAGTCAACAGAATTTAAAAATATATATATATATATTTTTTTTTTGTAGAGACAGAGTCTTACTTTATTGCCCTTGGTAGAGTGCTATGGCGTCACACAGCTCACAGCAACCTCCAACTCCTGGGCTTAGGTGATTCTCTTGCCTTAGCCTCCCTACTTGCTGGGACTACAGGCACCTGCCATAACACCCAGCTATTTTTTTGTTGCAGTTTGGCCTGGCCCAGGTTTGAATCCACCACCCTCAGTATATGGGGCCAGCACCCTACTCACTGAACCACAGGTGCTGCCCTAAAAAAAAAATTCTTAAATTAAATGTGTTAACTACAATATTACTAGAGGAAGGATGCCCATCAAGCAAATGCTTTGGAGTAGTAAAGTATTGGAGCTGAAGTTAGGCTTGAAGGTCAGACGTAAGTGTGACCCTCGGCAAGCTATTTTTCCTCTTGAACCTCCACTTCCTCATTGATAAAATGCAGATATCTAGGTAGCTCCACTTTGGACTGTAGGGATTACTAAAAGAAGAATATAAACGTGCTCACCACAGTGTCTGGTAATAAGAGTTAGTGAGGGCTCAATAAGTATAAATCCTTATTATTTATTTATTCTTTAAAGATGGGATTTTGCTCTATTGCCCTGGTCAAAGTGTAATGGTGTGATCTTAGCTCATTGCAATCTTGAACTCTCAGGCTCAGCAATCCTCCTGCCTCAGCCTCCCAAGCAGTTGGTATGATAGGCATGAACCACCATACCTGGCAATTTTTTTCAAAAGTTTTTATGTAGAGATGGGGTTTCACTGTATTGGATAATCCTTCTGCCTCAGCCTCTCAAAGTGCTGAGATTACAGGTATGAACCACATAGCCTGGCCCCTTATTATTTTAGTATTTCCCAGAAGGATCCATGTCCCTGTGGAATATTATATGGAAAAAAAAAAAAAGGTGTAAATGGGGGAGAGTGTAATGAGATAAGATTGGGAAACCCTGAGTTGAATAAAACATGACAAGTCCTATCTGTAGGACTTTAGTTCTTCACTAAAGCGACCTATCATGAATCTGCATAATCACACCTCCTGTCTTCTCTGGACAAGCCTCCTTACTTAGTGAACAGATGACAATGACCTCCATCTGGGGGCTAACCTGGAGATCACCCAGTGAGACCCAGGTTCACCAAACTCTCCTGCCTGATGGAAATCCCACCAAGCTATACCTCTAACACAGAGCACATGGCAAGGAGACAGAGCTACTATATTTGAGTGTATTGTTGTCAACTGTCTATGATGGACTTTGGGAGGTCCCCAAGAAGAAGGAACCAGGCAGATCTGTTCTAACATGCCACTTTGGGGTACTTCTTCATATCTGCAGCTTCATCACAGGGAGAGGACAACCATGCTCTAATCAGGAGCAATCCAGTTGCCTCATTTCAATTATCAAGTCCCTTCTGCATGCCAGGCCCTGTCCTAAGCATCAGGAGCATGGAATTAGATAAACAGTATCTCTCATTTTTGTATGACTCAGGAACTGCTTTCCTTGTGAAGATCCCACAGGTCTGGAATTCCTCAAAATAACTCTAAAAATGATTATTGTATTAGTGAGGGTAATAGAATTATCACTAGTTTAAAAAGTGTTATTATTTTTTCCTGAGGTTGTTCCACTGCATTTTTAATTTAAAAAAAAAAAAAAAAAAGCTATTTTAGAATGAAAAAATAAGTAAGCCTGTATCCTAGCACCTTAGAAAAGTACTGAGACTGGTGGGGTCACCACTTACCCTTGTCCAGTGTTTTCAGGTCTATATCCTCCAGATACTCCAGTGCTGCTCTCTGCGGCTTGGACAGAAACATATCAGTGTTGGCCAGGAGCAGTGCCAAGGCAGCAGCACCCAGGGCTCCTGCACCGATGGACAACATTCCCATGGTGAAGAAACTTGGATCCTGGAGGAAAGACATTTCTGGAGATTGAGAGGAAGAAGACGTTATTGCTCCCACAGGATAGCTGGAATCTGATCTCCTGTACAAGGCTCTGCAGGGGCTGCCGACCAGGAGACAGGGAGCAGCAGGATCAGAGACGAGACTGGGCAAGGGCTAAAGACCCGCTACCAGAGGTGGGGATATGACAGACAAAGGACAATCTTCTCAGGTGCTTTCCTTGCTGTTCTCTCTCCTCATGTCCCAGGCTGTGTCTCCTGCAGACAGACTACTTCCTCCTCCGCCTCCTCCTCAATCCAGGTGACTCAGCTATTACCTCCCTGGGTAGGAGAAGCTTTCTATTCTGTGATGAGAGGATATATAGAGCACTAATCACACTGTTTGTCACCCTATCTTTCTTCCTCTTTAGTTTGAGAATCTTCCAGAAGCAGGACAATATCCTACATATCAAGCCCCCAGCCAATGCCCAGCAGGGCTTCACACATGGTAGGAGGAGGCAGCCTCAGTTCATTTCTCCCAATTGAGAATAACTTTATTATTATTATTTTGCTAATTATGAAAACAAAATAGGCTCATGGTAAAAATAAAGTAAAAAAGCAATACAAGAAGGCAAATATTCTCTCAAGCTACTACTTACTGATAGATGGTCACTGCTAAACGCCTGTGTGTAATCTGATATTTTTCCCATGAACAGAGCTACACAGATGTCTGCCAAATGAATGGGAGTAGAGACCAGAGACCAGGTGTTATATCAGAACAAGGTAGCTACAGTGTCTGCTAAGAGGGGACTAGAGAAAAGATGTCTGCAGGAGGTTAGGGTCTCTGGAATTGAAATAGAGTTCCAGGAGGGTCCTGTCTGAATCCAGCCTTGTCAGCTCTTGCCTGGGTGACTAAGGCTCCCTCTAGTGGTTAGGAGCTCCTGGAAGCAGCAGTAAGCCTCCCAGCCTTCCCTCTCCTGATAAGCACCTGCAGTACTACCTACCCTTCAGTTTGGTCCTCCTGCTATCTAGCATCTGACATGAACTCTGAAGTACCAGCTTGCTTCTGTGTACTTAGATCACTGCCAGGGACAGGCCTGGGTGCCAGGATGGTGTGTGTACATCCATCTAACCACCACCTTAACTTAATTCTCCCCTGTAGGCCTTGGCCAGGAGAGTATTTCTCCAAAGGATTAAACAAAGACCTGGAAATTCGAATGTCACTACCAAGAGAGGGGACTATGTGGGGGTACACTGCTGTAAGGTGAGGTGGGAATGACTTGGTGGTGATATCACTGGTAAGGAACAAGTAGGGCAGACTAATGATTAGGCTTCCTGGGAAATTCATATTTAAGAAATAGAAGAGAGTGGGTGGCACCTGTGGCTCAGTGAGTAGGGCGCCAGCCCCATATACCAGAGGTGGCAGGTTCAAACCTGGCCCCGGTCAAAAACTGCAAAAAAAAAAAAAAAAAAAAAAGAAATGGAAGAGAACTTCCAGATGAGGGGGTGACCAAATGAAACAGCATTTAAGAAAGAGGAACTAGGCATCTATTTATTTAGAAAGAGAAAAAAGAAGGGGAGGTCAGTGAGTGTATGCGTTGGGGTGGGGTGCTGCTCAGGTGTCTCTGAAAGTGAGGGACTCCAGCCAGGACTGAAGAGTTTCTTACCACCCACTACTAAGAATTTAGTCTATGAACCAGGTGTCCATTGGGGCACCACACAGAAACATGGAATCTCAAGCCCCACCTTAGAACTAAGGAATCTTAAACTGCATTTTAGTCTTAGACTGGCAGGCAATTCATAAGCACATTACATTTGAGAAACATTGTCCAAGATTTCAGGACTTTATGCTCAATTGGCCATAAGCCACAGAACAAAGTATAGATAGTCACATGGGCAGGCTGGCCTTGGAAAGCTGGGTCCTCCCCAAGCCTAACTTTTGTCCCCTCTGCCTGCTGTAGGAGGGCAGTGACAGGTACAGTGAGAATCAAACACACATCTCCAACTTCCTGGCTGGAATATTCTGCCTCATTCTATGTTTTACAAGTCAGATACCTCATGAAGGCTCCCCAGATGCTCTGCCCACCCCCAACTCTGGAGAGATGTTTAGTCCCTCCTTCTTCAGCCCAAACCACACCAACAATCCTTCTGATGCACACACTGATATGGACATGTCAGATCTCTCTCCTTTGACTTTGCCCCTCAGTTGATCTCTGAATCTCCCATGCCTAGCACAGTGCACATCTAGTATGCAGTGGCCTCACCACAAATGCGTGCTGAAATGAATTCAACAGAATCAAATGATGAAAATGACTTATGGACAACCAAACTTCTTTGACTAAGTAGGAAAAAAAAAATCTCCCATAGGCCTGCTTCCAATTCTTTTACGTGGCAAAGTTACACATTATTCAATTATAGTTCACAGAACAATTAGGAGGAAAACCACAGCTCTCACCTGTGTGCTACAAACAGGAGACGCTCTAGAGCCTAGAACAATTTCTGTACCTTTATTTGCTTCCAAAATGCCCCTGGATGTGTGCATGACTCAGGATCACATGGACTGGTCTCTGACCACAGATTTGTCAATATGCAAAAGTCAACTTACATCTACCTTACAAATGGACTCTGTTTGATGCGACAGCTCAGTGCATTCAGGAAGTCCACAGTCCCTCATAGCCAGCTCCACATCAGCTCCACACCCTTCCCACATGTCCTTGCTGCACTCAGATGCAAACAGGCTTTGTCTCCCCACAGTCCATCGACAGGTATTTGGCCTGTTTGTTCCTGAGTACAAGAATTCCACTCCACTAGACTCAGCGTTTATTTCCAAACATTTATTCAGCACTGATTTATTCAATAAATGCCAATTTGGGGGGACATAAAATGACACACAATCCTCAAGGAGATATAGATCTGGTGTACAAATAACAGTAGGAAGGGAGCGACTTGAGCAAGGTATGAACATGAGGCTATAGCAGCAAAAGGATGAGAGCCAGACTGGGCAACCACAGAAACACCCAGAAGGAAGTAGCTTCGGAGCTGGTGTAGGACACAGGAGGCAGCATGGAAAAGCTAGGCTGGGACTGGGCTGACTGAGCCTGGGAAGCAGTGGGCTGACCGGGACTGATGTCAGTTTCGAAGGCAACCTGGGAACTCAAAGTTCCATGTCCCAAAGGTCTCTATCTTTCTACCCTAAGTTCAAGAGCTAGGGTATAACATCTGGGCCTAAAACCCCCCAGAAGTGCTATTTTCTACTCCCTACCCTCACCCCGGGGCTAGGATACAGAAGGTGTGAGCAGAGAATCATCCCTTTGGGGAAGTGCTCCCAGTGGGCCTCTAGCAGCTCTCTCTCCTTCCAGAAAGAAGCTATGAAAATTCACTTCTGGGAACACACTATAGTGTGTGCAGGTCCAGCCCCTCAGCCAAGTCCCCCAAGGACATCTTGAAGCATGTATCACTGTAAGTGGCTGCAGTATGAGCAAACCCTGAATCAGTTATTATCACCCACAAGTAGAGGAGTCTTAATTATCTAAATGGAACAATGGGTTTTCACATGGACATACACATACACACTGACCTCCCCTCCTAAGACCACTCCCTGGTAAGCAGGCCAGTAGACCACATTTACTTAGAGTCATTTGACACTGGCCTAATTTCATTCACTCAACAGGCCTGTGATGCAGTGATTACCCTGTTTAGGAGCTGACAACACTGAGGTTCAGAGTTCAGTAACTTCTCTAACGTCATAAAGCCTGCAGGCCACAGTCCTGCAACCTGGATCCAGGTCAACAGGAATAGGACTCAAGCTTATAGCCATCCCACACATTCAGAAGTGGACTTTGTCTTACATTTTTTTTTAAAAAACTTACTTTTTTAGTCATCAAATACATACACAGTCAAACCGTGTTTACTCTAAAGGAAATTTACCATACACCAGATGTCCCTTCTCTTTCCTCCCCTTTCTTTCCCTTCCCATTAAGGAACGGGTCAGCTCCTCTGAGACAGAAGAGCAAGGTTGTTTACAGAAGAGCTGTCCCCTACCATACACAGCTACAGTATTCAGCTCCCCACTGCAGTACTTATCTGATCCACTCTCTCCCACAGAAGGTGAAGCAGGATAAGGCCACAAACAACAGCTGTAGCGGCTCAGAGTGGCAGCTCCCTCTGCGAAGCGAACAGGAGTGAGGCATAGGGAGACCCAATAAGGTTCCCTAGGCTAAGCTGAGTCAGTCCCATCCCAGGCCCCATTTTCCTCAACTTCAAAATGAGAGGGTTGGATGGAATGAGTACTAAGGTTCCTAAAACCCTCAGGACATCCTATGGGCTCCATGGGATGGAGGGACATCTATGATTCTAACAAAAACAGCTCACCTTGGAGTCAGAACATTCTTAGTTCCTATTCATAACCACTCCTCCCCTTTGCCCGTGTCCGTGTACAGCCTGGAGACCCTGTCTCTTTCCTGCACAAGGCAAGTCCCCTCTGATCGTAGTCCCTTATCCCCAACCTCAGGCAATTCAAACCAGCACTCACCATCCACAGGATCCACACCCTTGCCACTGCTGCTAAGAAAGAGGCTGACCCAGGGGTGAGCAGCCAGGCAGTAGAGGGCCAGAGGTGGGGCTCTTGAGTCCCGCCTATGCCCCTAAGCTCAGTAGCCTACTGGCAGAACAGGGCCACCCAGAAACCGTGGGGCTTCTTTAGCTGCCAACAGTTGATCTCCAGAAAATGCAGCCAAGGCCCCCAGCCCTTCAAAAAGTTGAGTAAAGTATTGAGTCATTTGCAGTCATGCAGATTATAACATTTCCCAAGTGCCAAAACAAAAGACTCCATCCATCTCCGCTATGGGGTGCAGACTAATGAAGCGAAACCCTTAACACAGATCACTTGTTCTACCGAGGAATTCAAAGGAAGACGTCCCTTTCTCCATGGCCTCTCATGCAGGTTGCTCCCTGTCCCATTCCTCATCTCAGCCCACAGTGAGCTGGCACCACTCAAGACCCTCATCTTCTGTCTAAGATCTATTTTTTACCTCCTTTGTTTTTATTTCTTCTTTTTTTTTTGAGACAGAGCCCCACTCTGCTGCCCTAGGCTAGAGTGCCATGGTATCAGTCTAGCTCACAGCAACCTCAAACTCCAGAGTTCACTCAATCCTCCTGTCTCAGCCTCCCGAGTAGCATGCGCCACAACACCTAGCTATTTTTCTATTTTTAGTAGAAATGGGATCTCACTCTTACTCAGGCTGGTCTCAAACTCCTGAACTCAAGGGATCCTCCCTCCTTGGCCTCCCAGAGTGCTAGGATTCTAGGCATGAGCTGCTTTCTTTCCTTTTTCTGCCACTTAAGTGGCTTCTCTCAATACACACTCCCTTCCTGGGTGACCTCACCTATTTCCAGCACCTCACCCACCATGTCAGTATTGACTACCAAGTCCTTATTGCTGTTCTTGACCCAAAATTTCCACTTGGGGATTTTGTGGGCATCACTGTCGCACTATATCCACAAGGAACCATGACTGAAGTTGATTTCTCCTCCAGGGTTCTCTAGCTCAGTGGAGCCAGGAACTGGGAGTCTACTCTCACTGTCCACACCTCATCAGTCTGGAAGTTGTGTCCACCTTATGAAATGTGTCTTTATCCATCCTATTCTCGACCTCACTGCTACTGACCAAGCCCCGTCCCCTATTATTTTGTATCTAGACTATTTTAAGAAACCATTAAACTGAATGTGATTTTGTTTTTGTCCTGTCTGCTTTATTCTCCATGCGGTAGCCATAGCAATCCTAACACAGCCAGGCCTCCCCCATCCTCCCTTGCCTTCAGACTCTAATGTTAAATAAAGTCCTTGGCATGGCTGACATGGGCCTGCACAGCTGAGCTACAGCCCACCCTTCTGGCATCATCCCCTGCCACTGTAGCACCTGGCCAGACCACTGCCTATGCATGGCCACACTGCTGCTCACAGTGTTTACAGAGTGCTCTCCCCACCCCCCCCAACTGGGCAAATGCCTACTTATTCATAATGCCCAGCACCAATAATACTTTCTCCTAAAAGCCCTTCCTGCAAGCTCCGACAGTTGATTGCTCCCTCACCTCTGATTAAACAGCATCAACAGAATATGCACATAACACACTGTGCAAATGGATTTCATGTATTTTAGTCATTTACATATCAGTCTCCACAATATGGTGGCACAATCTGAGGATGGGGCTGCTGTAATGTTCATTCCTGCAACCCCCACACTTAACACAGATCCTGGTAATCAGCAGGTATTAAATGATCTGAATTTTACTCTTCAAACGCCACAATGAGGCAGAGTTAGAACTAAATTACAGTCACTCAATTTCATGTCAGTAGCAAGGTAAATTTGGACAGGGCTAGCTTGACATTAATGAAAACACTCAAGCTTGGGCCTTAGGTGACCTTAGGTAGGGTCTTGGCTCCATTGCTTGTTAGCAGGACAGTCTAACATAAGCCATGAAGACATTCTGGGCCTGGGTCTCCTCATCTGTATAGACAGAAGAAGGAAAGAGAAATTCTATGAGGTTGTCCCAGCTCTAACATCTATCAGAAGACCCTAAAGTACTATGTGATTGCAACCACAGGGATCAGATGTTCAGAAAGCAAGCATGAGTGCCTGCCACTGCTGCTCTCCTGCTGGGTGTGTGCACTTACTACCTCCTTCCCTGTGCCTAGCCCCTGCCAGTTCAAGGAGTTGCCTCTTGGCAAGAATTGATAAAGTCTTAATGAAACAAAGTATCAGCACAGGGTTAGTTAATTCACATCTGAAGCAAGTAGAGACAGCATTATATTCTAAATATCAAAGGTACTTCTGCCTAGCCCAGTCCCACTCAGGGGATCCGCCCTCCTTAGAGAGAGCTGGCCTGAGGCAGAGACTGGAGAGAAAGAAGAAAGAGTTCTGAGGAAGTTTAAAAAAAAAAAAAAAAAGGCTAAGCTTGCACAGGGTCCTCCTTGCCTCAAGCCCTCAGTGAACTAGGGTGAAAAGAATGCTTCCCCTTTCTTCTCTGCTCCCTCCCCTTTTCTCAAAGCTCTAGATCAGCTCCTTCTTTACTGAGTAAATGAGAAAACTGAAACTCAGAGAAGAGTCTGGCTAGCCCAAGGTTACCTACCTGAGATGGACTGGCTGTGACTCAGGTCTGGGTCTTCTCACTCCCAGTCCATGACTATTTATTGGACATTCCAGGCTTCAGGCAACCAGCCACGGGCCAGGGACCTCTGAGGCTGGACAGCCTGGGGGCTCAGGTCCAGGAAGGGGTCCTAAAGCCTGCTTTTTTGGCCTCAAGCAAGTGGAGAACAAGAATGCTCCTGAACAAGGCCTGGAAGTCTAGTGCCTAGAGAGAACACTAGCCTCTCTCAAGCCCAATCCTTAGCAGTTTACAAACCAAAGCCAAATGTCTTCTTAAGGGTCACATTGCCCACTTTCAGCTGAGCAGACATTCTGCATCTCCTGTCTAGCAGACTGATGGTACAGGCACCGAGGGCCTCACAGCCCCTTGAGCAATAGGAGAAGCCCTCCCACCCACCCTTGCCTTCAAGTACCCTGGAACTAGCTAATTGCAATGAACTCTCACTTACTTGATTCAGTCTCCACCTCCTGGCTCTGATCCTGGGGGAAACTGTTGGCTTGGCTCTGGCCCAGCCCTACTTTCAAGATGCTAGATTCAGAAAGTTTTGAACAAGAGGATACAATCAGCCACTGAAAACGTTTGAGATGCTGCCAAGGGTGAGGAATGTGGGGGCTGAAAGAGGTCTTCTCCTTTGATAAGTGATGCTGGAGCTGGAGAGGCCCCCAAAAGATCTGCACATGCCTCCCTCACTTGCCAGCCTCCTGTCTGGGCTCAGAACACAGGCTCCATCAAGTTATATGGGTGTGGGTAGGATGCCAAGAGTGATACCACAAAAGACGCTGGGCTAAAAAGTAAAAATCCTGGGGGCGGATCATGTGGCTCAAAGGGGTAGTGCGCCGGCCCCATATGCCGGAGGTGGCAGGTTCAAACCCAGCCCCAGCCAAAAACTGCAAAAAAAAAAAAAAAGTAAAAATCCTGGGTTCTCACTCTGAGAGGTCACCTCGCCCCTTGTGGGCCTCGGTGTCTTCTTAAAAACAAGGGCACTGTGAAGAGTTGTCATAAAGAATATATGATCAGAGGAATGTGAAATACTGCAACACAAGAGAATCCTAAGGCAGCATTATCTTTCTCTTCTTTCAGGACTCAGATTAATTCACCCTCCTATGAGGGCAGGACATGTAAAGCCAAAGGACAGATAAAGCACAGTACCACAGCTGTGTCACTGCAGGCCTGTCTCCTGGGGAGAAGTCCTAGCTCTGGTGGGACCCCTGACTTATCTCAGCCCCTCTGGCCTGTCTGGCCATCCCACAGCAAATAGTCCATGCCACCCCAGCAGCAGCCAACACAGGCTTCTGCACCAGCAGGACCAAAGGTGGCAAAGGGCACCGAGCTCAGAGGTGAGGCTTGCTTCTTCCTCAACACCTGTGGACAGCAGAGCCAGACTTGGATCTTCTGCTCAACATTTCACAGAGGCAAGAACTCACCTGGCAGGAGAGCTGCCTTATTTCTGAGATACCAACAGAAGCTGGGGCCCTACAATTCCAGACCTGAGCAAACTTTCTGGGTGCCATTTAAATGGCACAGGCCAAGGAGACAACCATCAGAAATGTCTTTTGTATCTCTTCAGGAACAATGCATAATAAGGTCTCAACTAAATGGCATTCCCTTGCAAAGGAATGGCATATGAGAAAGAGCAGATCAAGAATAGCTAAGATCTAACTCTTTTTCCCAAGAGCTGTGTTAACCTGAATGAGGCACTGTTTTGCATCAGTAAAATGGGAATAATTTCCAAATTACCTTCTAAAGAGTAAGAATCAAAGCTACCTTACAAAGAGTGCCAAAAATCCAATGCATAAATCTTACTTTATTTTTAGATTAGTCCATGATCACCCCAAAATACCATTTGTACAAAAAATGGAGAGTTGTCTGATGAATGAGTATCTTCTAAGGAACCAGGGTTTGCGATCTGAATCCCGATTCTCAGCCCCCACAGCTGGGCCACAAAGGAGCAATCGAGACCATGTACGTGAAAGCACAAAGTTAGAATAAGGTGGAGTCAGTCAGGCTAAGGCCAACATGGCACAGCTGGTCTGGTCGGTTTATGTCCTAAGTGACCTTTTAACCTCGTCTCCCAGTCTTTTTTTTTTTTAATTAAATCATAGCTGTGTACATTAATGTGATTATGGGGCACCATATACTGGTTTTATAGACCGTTTGACGCATTTTCATCACACTGGTTAACATAGCCTTCCTGGCATTTTCTTATTGTGTTAAGACATTTACACTCTACATTTACTAAGTTTCACATATACCCTTGTAAGATGCACCACAGATGTAATCCCACCAATCACTCTCCCTCCGCCCACCTCCCCCCTCCCTCCCCTCCCTTTCCCCCTTCCCCCTATTCTTAGGTTATAACTGGGTTATAGCTTTCATGTGAAAGCCATAAATTACTTTCATAGTAGGGCTGAGTACATTGCATACCTTTTCTTCCATTCTTAAGGTACTTTACCAAGAAGAATATGTTCCAGCTCCATCCATGAAAACATGAAAGAGGTAAAGTCTCCATCTTTCTTTAAGGCTGCATATTCCATGGTGTACATATACCACAATTTATTAATCCATTCATGGATCGATGGGCACTTGGGCTTTTTCCATGATCTTTTTTTTTTTTTTTTTTTTTTTTGAGACAGAGCCTCAAGTTGTGGCCCTAGGTAGAGTGCCGTGGCATCATAGCTCTTTGTCCAGTAACATTTCTGGTACCAGGAAGGGACCCTCAGACTGCTCCGGTAAGTGCTACTGGGGAAGCCTAGCAGTCGACTAGACAGGCAGGCCTGGGGGTGCAGTGCTTGAACGCTCTTAGTAGCACTGCCAGGAGATTTCACCTGGGAGTCTTCAGGCTCTGAACTCACAAACCTGCCATGGCTAATCACTAAGGTCCACCTGCTTTATTCTGGGTTGCATGCTGAGAATTTTAGTTCTCATTAGTTATGGTTTTTGTTTTCAAGAAATCTGATGTTTCTGTATCTAGTCTGGGAGCTCAAGCCTCAATCCCAAATGACAGCCCACTGGGGCATATTCTGTCTGACTGGTCTCAGTATGGGTACCTGCCTGTAACCAAAAGGCAATAAAATTTTACTGTAACACAGCCTGGATAATATACCATCTTGACTCTGAAGAAAAGTGGTGGCCTTTGAATGGATCTTTAAATTATTATAATGATGTTACATTATTTAAAATAACAAATTTGGTTAAAATACTTAAGTTTGTTTTTTCTTGGTAGAATTTATAAGTTTAAAAGCAATAATTAAAATTACATATATCTAATTTACAGGGTGTAAAAATGGTTAACAAAAAACAACTTAAAGTAATAACTAAAACCTAACTAAACTGCCAAGATCAATTAGATAATTAAAAAAATTAATAGTCTGGGCTCGGCGCCCATAGCTCAGTGAGTATGGCGGGTTTGAGCCTGGCCTGGGCCTGCTAAACAACAACGACAACTGCAACAAAAAAATAGCCAGGCATTGTGGCAGGTACCTGTAGTCCCAGCTACTTGGGAGGCTGAGGCAAGAGAATAGCTTAAGCCCAAGAGTTTGAGGTTGCTGTGAGCTGTGATGCCACAGCACTCTACCGAGGGCAACATAGTGAGACTCTGTCTCAGAAAAAAAAAATTAATAGTCTGAATAAAAATACACATTTAAAAGCCAGAAATATAAATTCTTTCTTTCTTTCTTCTTTTTTTGAAACAGAGTTTTACTATGTCACCCTCGGTAGAGTGCTGTAGCATCACAGCTCATAGCAATTTCAAACTCTTGGGCTTAAGCAATTCTCTTGCCTCAGCCTCCTGAATAGCTAGGACTACAGGCACACGCCACAATGCCCAGCTATTTTCTTGTTCAGGATGTCATTGCTGTTTAGCAGGCCAGGGCTGGGCTCGAACCCGCCAGCCACGGTGTATGTGGCTGGCACCATAACCACTGTGCTACGGGCTCCGAGCCTGGAAATATAAATTCTGCTTCTGTCTGTATGTCTGTCTGCTTATGTGTCTGTATATGTCATGTGCCTATGACATTCCACTATCAAAATATGCAAAAGAACTCTAATTTGAAAAAAATTAAAAATATTTACAATACTTATCCCAATCTACAGAGTATAAGGCAAAAGAAATGTAATTAAAGACTTGTCTCTGACTCTAAAACGAATGAAAAAAAACTGCAAAAGCCATAAGGCTCAACAAAAAATCACTCATCTCCCATCCAAGTACTAACCAGGCTCGACCCTGCTTAGCTTCCGAAATCAGACGAGATGAGATGCGTTCAGGGTGGTACAGCCATAGACCAAGAGAATCGCCTGCCTAAGCCCAGGAGTTGGAGGTTGCTGTGAGCAGTGTGACACCACTCCTACTGAGGACGATAAAGTGAAACTCTGTCTCTACACACACACACACACAAAATGACTCATCTCACTAAGTGACTTCACAACCCTGACTTTGTCCGTGACAGCTTAAAAAAGCCAGATTAGGTCTCTGTTTACTTCTTTACCCTGAATTGATTTTTAAAATATCTTCCACATCCTACATTCCAGCAACAGACTCACCCAGATCAAGGAACTCACTCAGTTGGCTTTAGACCTTCCACCCAAGATGGCCTTCCTGACCTTTACAAGACCTCCAGCAGATAACCTTTGATCTCTGTCATGGCATGCCTGGCCACCTCCTGAGCCACACTACACTCTGAATTACTTAAAAAGAGGCCCCTAGTCCTGATTCCTGAAACCTACTTCTGTTCCAGCAGGTGACCAGGTTATCTTCAAGACTGAGAAAGAAAAACCTGAGGAACAACTCAATGAAAAGTAAACTGGCCCCTGGGACATCCTGCTCACAACTCCTGCAATGGTCAAATTGTCTGCATGACATCATTCCTGAATCTAGCCTTATTCCCCTAAAAAAACCCAGTGAACTCGAGCCAGACCAGCAAGTTCTATGCAAAGACCAAAATTAAAAGCTGCAGTTGTTGGAATAAGAAATATATTATTCTCAGTCATCTTTATTATTATATTTAATATACCTCTTGTTATCTTTCGTTAACTATACATGTTATAGTTAAACTTGTTATAGTGTTACTTTAAGCCCATCCCTCACCCGAATAAGTTCAATCTCTAAACAAATATAGTAAATCATAATAATCATTCCCATTTAAAATCTATTTCATGGATATGAAATGTAGTAATAGAAGTAGAGAATGAAAGCACATGTAGTGAGAAAAAGGTGCAGGCTAGGGCAGAAAGTCAGGCTAGGGCAGATGTGATGGTCTGGTCGGTTTAATGTCCTAAGTTTAACCACTTGCCTCCCATTCCTACTGTTTTATAAATTTAGCTTCCACCCTAAAGATGCCTAACTTGAGTAACTGGGGTGGACTGATTTAGGAGATTTACTGTTGAATTGGAATGTTATAAAAGGTCACTGAGTTATGCTGACTATTATTTAAAATAAGAATTAATATAGTCTTTGCTTTTAACTTTTATGTATAAAACTATGATTTTGGAAATGGTAAAACAGAACAGTCTTGGAGAGGCTACTCTGGCTGTTCTCCAGAATCACCTTCTGACAAAGTTAAGTTTGGTGACCTATCCCTGTCTCTTGCCTATTAACAGTGACAGGCAGCCTGTCCCTCTTCATCCAGAAACACAAGCTGGCTCCCCGACAATGCTTTTCAAAATAAATTATAAGTAATTACTATTATTATTTGTAAATCATCCCCCAGGCCCAAAGGAAAATACACTAAAATACAAACAAGAACCGAAAATTAAGTTTAGGTTCCAGTAACTGGGCCGTGAAAACAGCATAGGGTGGTAAGGAAAAGAGGCAGAGAATCAGCTGGACTTCAGCCCCACTAGGGCTTCTGGACTCCGCGCTGTGCGTCTTTTCCCACAGCCCTCGCCAAGCGGGTGTCTTAACTTCCCTTACTTTGCCTCTAGCCATCTCCACCTTCTCCTTCAGCTCCCACCCCTGCAACAACCATGAGGATTGACTGTTCGATTAGTGCCTCGTTCACCTTTTCCTTCTCAGATCTCAGCAGTGTTTTGAAATTTACACTTGTTCTCTTTCCAATTTTAAGTCAGAAGTTTGTAACCTTTAGGGAAGAGAGGTAACAGGTGCCTCTGAGGTCGCTCTGAACAAAGCTAGAAACCGTGCCCTCGTAAAAATACATGCTCAGAGAGGGGGACAGCCAGGTCCCTCACCTGGAGCTGGACGCCCCGCCAGCCCTGGGCAGCCCCAAGATGCACTCCAGCCAGGCCAGATCCCCGAGCCCTTTTCTCAGCTCTTGGAACAATTCAGGCAGGTCAGTGCCACCTGCCTCGTTCAAAGCCTGGGGGCGGGAAGAACCGGTAACAACAAGGCCAAGGTCCGATCTCGGGTCCTCTGATCCCGAGCACCGGGTCTTCACATTGGCCGCGGCAGCTGGGGCGGGCAAGGGGGTGCCGCGGGCGGGGAAGGAGCATGGTCCTCTGAGGGGGGTTGGGGCAAGGCCGGGGCCACTCCCGGCAGTCTCTGAAGGAGCTCCACGCTGAGGCGGCACAGGCCGAAGGGAAGAACCTCATGAAAACAGCGCCTACTTTTCCTGCGCCGCCGACTTGGCCATGCCTCAGTTTCCTCACCTGCGCCGCGGCAGACCCAGCCCACGCGCAGGTCACGTGCCTCACGGAACCCAGCGCGCAGCACCTACCCGGAAGGTTCCTTTTGTCCTGCCTGCTCTGGGGCCGAGCCGGGGACACTGAGGGGCCAACGCCTCCCGGGCCCGAGGGTCCCAGGGGCGGACGCCGCGCCTGCGCAGCTTCACGCCTGCGCTTCTTCGCCCGCGGCCGCGCCGTTCCCACGTGACCCGACCCGCCCCCTGAGGGCGGAGTTCCGGCCCCTCCCTTCCCGTTGCCTGGGAGACAGGGGCCGCGGCTCAGCTGAAAGTCCGTGTCGGGTTCCCAGGTTAGCGTCGCAGTGCTTTGGTTCACTCCTCCGTGCGTTGAGGAACAAAGGCCCCTGAGGCGTTCTTTAGGGCGCTGCCTGGGGCAAAAGGAACAAAAGAAGCTCTGGACTGTGCTAATGGGATCAAGAAGCACCTGTCCTGCGGCTGAGGCCGGTCACCTTCCAGTCTAAAGCGTGGTTTTGTTTTGTTTTTTAGAACGCAAAAATGGAGACGCACGTGTGCTTGGCTCTGGCCGGCCCTCTGCTTTACAACAACAAAAACAGAAAGAAACAAAAATGGAACATTTATTCATAACTCAAAAGAAACACTTAGCAGGTAGGGCAAGTCAAGAGATTAAATATAAACACAACAAGTTTCACCCCAGCCCCATTTCTCCGAGATTGCATGGTCAAACGGAATCTTGGAGAGAACACCTGGACGAGAGGACCTGCCAGTGACTTCTCTGGGTCTGCACTCCTGCTGCATTTATGGCCACCTCTAGCGGAACAAAAGAGCAGTCAACACTGATGGCAGTCCCACCACTGAGGTTTTACCTTGAGTCCCTACACAGCAGTCTGGGCCTCCTGGTATGTTTCATACTCAACTAGAGTATATGTCCCTTCAGGTATCCTATTTGCCTGTCCAGACTGAGATGGATGTTTTCTATTTTCCTATATTCTGCGAGTTTCTTGTGGGTGTCTTCTTCAGTGGCTTCCTCATGGACTCCAGTGACAAAGAGAATTCAGAGCGTTGTGGTCTGTGTTAATCGCTGTTGTACTCCATGTTGTCTTAATCTTCAGGCATCCAGGCTCAGAATCCTTTTTCTGGGCCAAAGCCATGGCTTTTCCATTTCTTTGTTTTTTCTTTCATCATGTGAATGCTCTTGTCCCCATCCTCATCCATGGCAAAATTCTCCCCCCCCCCCCAGCATCGTGAAATTCAGCACATAGCCATCTTGTCTTCCTTCCAGCTCTCCCACTGTTTATCAATAGTCTCTTTGATGGCCTTTTTTGTTTTCGCACAGAGAAGGGGACTTTTCAGG
Source organism: Loris lydekkerianus (assembly GCA_963574355.1). Lineage (NCBI taxonomy): Eukaryota > Metazoa > Chordata > Mammalia > Primates > Lorisidae > Loris > Loris lydekkerianus. The sequence continues at coordinate 29,951 of CAUYPK010112131.1, forward strand.
ACTGAAGCATTCTAATGAGCACCCCTTCAAGCTTCATGTACAAATTCAGAATGGCCAGCTGTCACCCTTTCATCCACAATGTTCCCTTTCATCCCACAAGGTTGGCTATCAGACAGACAGTGGGAGAGGTGGCCTGCTCCTCTCGACTCCGAGCTTCACTTCAGCTAGTTTGACATCCATTCATCCATTAATGCATTCATTTGCTCCTCATGTAAGAAATGCCCACGCTGTTTTATAAAAGTAGGTGGTGAAGGGAACATCTTTTTTCAGAGACAGCAAGAGCTGACTCACGACACAAGACTTAAATTAGTCGAAAAAGGGAAAGATGAATCACAGGGCAGCTTGCAAAGAAGTAGCACAGCTGCTCAGATGCCCACTGGTCAGAGGTGGCCATTTGCCCTCAGTGCCTTTCCCTCCTTCACCTGGGAACTGCTTACTGGCTACAAAGTCCACAGGCTTCCCTAATTATCTCCCTGACGTCTCACTCAGACTCTGTGTTCTATGTAGACTTACAGCAATACTTGGACCCAGAGGATCTATTCAAGGGATCTCTCCTTAACAGTGCTGTGAGTTCCTTTGCTTCACCCCTGGGAGCCCAGAACCTGGCCCAGGGTCAGCGTGAACATGAATTTAGGAACTGTTGTGAAAGAAAGGGCAGATTTTCATTGAAGGTAAGAGAGATCAGCCAGTGCAGGAGTGGGAAAGTGATTTGAAGGCTAGAAAGTATTTATTATAACTTGTGACATTGTGGGTGTAGATTAAAAAACAACAACAGGGTATTTTACTCCCAGAGGACTTTTCTCCCATCTGACTCATTTCTCCCTATCTTGTAAAGAGGAGGGGAAGAAGGGTTGCCCTTTCCATCCTAAAATTGGAGATTCGGTCAAAGTTGAGGAAAGTCTGCAGAGAAGACCACTAAGAGTAAAACAGGAAGCAATTTCCTGGGATATGGATTCCCAGAGACTATTAATGGCAGAGCCATTGGGTTTGGGGATAACAGAATTCTGGAGGGGGATGCCCTGAGGCTGTAGCCAGGACATAATTACTAATCACGTGCAAAAGGCATGATGCTATTTACTTCTGAAAACTTCAAAAATGAGACTAGATCTGATAGCTCTTTTTTTTTTTTTTTTTTTTTGGCCACCATAAAAGAAAAAAGAAAATGATAACTTATTAACATGCTCCTCACTCTCCTAAATTTCTTTTTGTTACAAGAAGGCACAGGCTGAACTCATTAAAATAGTCATTAGACTAGAAAAATACGTTTTGAGCAAGCAGGCACAGGAAAACTTACTTAAAAGGCTCAAGGCTAAGAAAACAAACAAACAAAACCTGAGAAATAAATCCAAAAAACTGCACTAACTTGCCAATTTTAAAGAGAAAAATAATTACCATGTTGCAAACATCATAGAGTAGTCTTAGATTTTGAACTTAAAGGGGTAGAAATTAAGGCTGACTGGAAACTTTGTAACAATTTAGATAACCTAGGTATGATACCATCTTGAAGTGTTGGGAAAGTTTTCTGTTCCTCGCAATCCTATAGGGACAGGCAGAAAACATCCCTCGCAGGAGGCAGATCTGGGTAAACTTGAGGTTTTATTAGCATCACAGCACCTCTTGATTCAGTCGGCTTTATCTGCTTGCTCAGCAGTGATCCAAGCCTGAGATGTAACATGATTATTTAAACTGATGTCCATGCAGTGTCTGGGCTCACTGGAAACAGTTCAGGAAGCGGCTAGCATCAAAGTGAAAATAAAGGAAAAATTCGTGCTTGACTTTATTACATCAGGCCTAGATTCCCATCTTATGAATGCATAAATGTCAAATCAAAAATTGTATATGAACCACAAAAATAGTTGTGTACAGATTAGCTCCACATATCTTCCCTAATTGCTAAGATCGCTGAATTCAGCTCTTTCTTTTTAAAGCATAAAGTTACTGTACTTCAGCAGTGTGCCTCACAGCAAAGTCTGGAGGGGACCTCTCTTTAGAGCCATGATTTTCTTTTTTTCTTTTTCATGAGAAGTCAAACAGTTGTGGAGAATAAAGCAGTAATTCTCAACCTTTTTTTTTTTTTTTTTTTAATCTCATGGCACACTTGAGCCTATAGTTAAGCTTCTGTGGCGCCCTTAAATTACATTGATCAAAAAAAGAGTTAAAAATATACTTACTGTGCATTGAACTCTTTTGTAAAATTAATGATCTTCAAAAATTTTCGCAGCACATCTAAGATCCTCTCATGGCACACCAGTATGCTGCAGCACATGGGTTGAAAATCACTGCTCTACAGACCTCAATAGATGTAACCAGTGGTTTACCAGGTAAGTCAGTGGCTAACTGAGGCCTAGATGGTGGGTGATTCTGCCTCCAGGTTGGGAAAGTGTCCTCACTCACCATTAGCATGATAAACTAACATTTACAGAGCCTTTGTCCAGTTAGGAACCTTTGGTTTGCAAGTAATGAAAAACTCAAATTGACCTTCCTGCTCTCCCTCCCTCCCTCCTTTCTTTCTTTCTAGACAGAATCTCACTTTGTTGCCTTGGGTAGAGTGCTATGTTGTCATAGCTCACATTGACTTCAAACTCTTGGGCTCAAGTCATCCTCTTGACTCAGCCTCCTGAATAGCTGGGACTTCAGGTGATTGCCACAATGCCCGGGTATTTTTAGAGACAGGGTCTCACTCTCTAGCTCAGGCTGGTCTCCAACTCCTGCGTTTAGATAATCTACCTGCGTTGGCCTTTCAGAGTGCTAGGATTGCAGGTGTGAGCCACTGTGCCTAGCCTTCAAATTGCTTTTAATTAATTCTATGGTTCAATAGTCTATGACAATGTAGGTTCTTTTTCTTTCCTGACCTATTATTCATGTGTTGGTTTCATGTTATGCTAGTCTCCCTGTGGTCATACCATGGCTCCCAGGATTCAGCCTGGTGATGGGGCAGTCAGATTAAGGAGTGAACAAAATCCAGTGCCTTGCTCTGATTGGCCCATCATTGCGGCCCAGGTACAGCTGCACATTAATTGGTCTAAGTCTGGGTTAGTTCCCATCTTAAATATCATTGTGTGCACACTTAAAAAAGAAAAATAGGGATGGTGCCTGTGGCTCAAGGAGTAGGGTGCCAGCCCCATATACCAAAGGTGGCAGGTTCAATCCCAGCCCTGGTCAAAAACTGCAAAAAAAAAAAAATGTTTAGGGTGGCACCTGTGGCTCAGTGAGTAGGGCGCCAGCCCCATATGCCGAGGGTGGCGGGTTCAACCCAGCCCCCGCCAAACTGCAACAACAAAAAAAAAAATAGCCGGGTGTTGTAGCGGGCGCCTGTAGTCCCAGCTGCTTGGGAGGCTGAGGCAAGAGAATCGTGTAAACCCAAGAGTTAGAGGTTGCTGTGAGCCATATGACGTCATGGCACTCTACTCAAGGGCAGTACAGTGAGACTCTGTCTCTACAAAAAGAAAGAAAGAAAGAAAAATAGTAGTGAAATAAACTTGTTAAGATATTCCTTAGATACCTTCGCATTCAAAGTCTAACTCTTCTTGAGCACCTTTAGGCTCAGAGTCACTGATTTCTAGATTTATCACACACTACCATCCTTTGACCATCTGAAACACTGGTGATATAACAACTCTTCAGGGGTGCTCTAGGTAGTCTTCTGCTCAGAGTCAGCAGGCAGATTTTGATAAAGAGATGTTTGACAACTTTCTGATAGTCCTTTAAAACATGATACCACACTCTCATTGCTTTGGAATTTCTTTTATCCATTTCAAGAGAGTTGGCAGTTTTTCCAGTGCAGTGAAATTCTTTTGTGTGTGTATCAGTAGCAAAACGTAACAGACTCCATTTGTGTGTCTGCATGTAGGGTTCTTTCATAGTTTCCTAAGTCTCTTGATTATTGCTTTGCAAGAAAATAGGAAAGTGATGTCATTCCTCTGGTAACAAAATTTGCTTTATTAATATCAAATTTATGTGCCCTATTTTGATGCTGTGAATTTCTGCATTTGCAATAACTTTTTCATTTCAGTACCAAATCATAGGGTAACGTTTTAGGAGATTTTATACAGTTATTAATTTCAACTCGTGGAATATAAACAAAGTACGTAAGTCACCTGGAGGGTCAACAATCTGAGCATCTATGACCACACGGATATATGTGCAATGACAACTATGTCACACCTGTTGTCTATAGTCAATAGAATTGTAAGACACTACTGATTGTAGTGCATGACTCAATTTCAGATATTAAAATGTGAAAAAATGTGCAACTTACCAATTTTGAGCTTTTCTATTCTCTAACCAAGTAGGTTAGTCCAGGAATGCAAGTAGATGTCAACATCAGTAGATACATCAATCTATATGAACAAATGAAAAGGAATAAGACTGTTTATCACATCAATAGATGCCAAAAAGGATGAAGTAAAAGTTTTATAGAAAATACAACCCTGAGTAAAAGAGGAAAAAAAGCAAATCACTTAAATGTTATACTCTTTACCAAGATCTTAAAGCAAATGTCTTAAGTGGCAAATATTCATTTCAATTATTATTATTTTTTTTGAGCTAGAGTCTCACTTTGTCACCCTCAGTAGAGTGCTATGGTATCATAGCTCACAGCAACCTCAAACTCTTGGGTTCAAGTGATCCTCTTGTTTCAGCCTCTTGAGTACCACTTATAATGCCAAGCTATTTTTAGAGACTAGGTCTGGCTCTTGCTCAGGCTGGTCTGCAACTCCTGAGCTCAGGCAGTCCGCCTGCCTCGGCCTGCCAGAATGCTAGGATTACCAGCGTAAGCCACCTCACCCGGCCTTTCTAAATCTTCATATATGTTGCTTTATTTAATCCTTGTAGCAGTTTTCCCAAGGTTATTATCATCCACTTTGTGAATGAGGAAACTGAGCACAGACAATAACTTGCATACAGAGATCAAACAGCTAGAAAGTATTGGAGCTGGGATTAAATCTCTGGCAGTTTGATTACATGATATTAAATATCATCCAGTATTGTGTTTTGTGAGATAATTTAGAAAAATGTTAGGATACAAGGAGTATGTGCAAATACCAATTAGTACCTATTAGAGAAATGTTCTATTCTCAATTATGACAAATACTCTAAAGTATTTGGGCCTATATTGAGCCAGAGCTCTGCAGGACTTACATTAAGGAAATTAGAAATGTTATCAAAATTCTTAAACTAAGATCAAAACAAATTGAAAAATTATCAAGTCCTTGATCAAAAAAGTTGAGTATTATAGAACGATTGCCTCCAAATTAATATGCAAATTTAATGTAATTCAATCTAGAAGCCTGAACGTATTCTTTTTTTTTTTTTAATTGATGGAATATTTTTAAATGTAGAGTTGTGGCAGACATTATGCCTATCTAACAGTTATTTCCCACTCATGAATGGGCAGCCACCAGGTTTGTGTGATTGAGCTCGGGAAGACTCTGGACACCAATGCCTGGGTGGGCTTCTCTGGTTGCCAGTACTCTGTGTGTGTCATCTCACACTGATGACACAAAAGCAACACTGTCCAGGACTCCACAGGGTCAGGACAGCTGGAGTTTCAAGCTCCACATTTGGAACTTTCCTGGCCTTTTTCCTAGGTGCTTTTTTCCTTGGATGACTTTAATCTGTATCCTTTCCCTGTTACTACAACCACAAGCACAACTGTTTTCAGTGTGTTCTGTGGGTCAGTCTGGTGAATTATCAAACCCAAGGGACTGGAGAACTTACAACTGTTGTCAGAAGAGTGAGAATAGTCTTGCAGACTGTGCTTCTTCTAACTCACCACTATCCTTGGATAAGTTTTGGGGCAACTGAGTTGTAGTAGCACAGTAAAACTAGTTGAGAACCTTTCTATAGATTCAGTTTATTAAATTATATTTTTCTAAAAACATTGTCCATTTCAATTCAGTTTTGAAATGTATTCATTTAAGGGCTGGTCATGGTGGCTCACACTTGTAATACCAGCACTTGGGGAGCCATGACAGGGGGATTGTTTGAAGCCAGGAGTTCAAGATCAGCCTGGGCAGTATAGTGAGACCCCATTTCTACACAAACAAAAAAATATTAGCTAGGCATAGTAGGGCATGCCCATAGTTCTATTTACTACTTGGGAGGCTGAGGCAGGAGGATGACTTGAGCGTGGGAGTTTGAGGCTGCAGTGAGCTGTAAGGTCACTGGGTCACTGCACTGCAACCTGGATGACAGAGTAAGACCTGGTCTCAAAACACAAAGAAATCAATGTACTTAGAGATGTTCTCTAATGATTTTTTTTTTTTCCTTTTTCCTTTTTAATTTTTTGAGACAGAGTCTCACTCTGTTTCCCAGGCTAAAGTGCCATGGTGTCAGTCTAGCTCACAGAAACCTGGGTCCGGGCAATCATCCTTTCTTAGCCTCCAGAGTAGCTGGGGCTATAGGCACCCACCACAATGCCCAGATAATTTTTCTATTTTTAGTACAGATAAGGTCTTGCTCTCACTCAGGCTGATCTCGAACTCCTGAGCGCAAGGGATCCTCTGTCCTTGACCTCCCAGAGTGCTAGGATCACAGGCATGAACCACCCCACAGGCTTCTAATGATTTTCTAAAAACTTTGCTCCTGCTATTTGCCACAGCATAAATGAAGTGGAGGACATTATGCTAAGTGAAATAATCAAGACGTAGAAAGAAAAATATTTCATGAATATATATGTAAAAAATTTTTGAAAGAGTCAAATATAGAGAGATAGAGAATAAAATAGTGGTTGTAGGGGGAGAGGAATGGGGAGCTATAGGTGAGAGGATACCACGTAGCAGATCTGTGGGATGAACAAGTTTAGAGATCTAACGTACTCCACAAGGACTATAGGTAATAAATTGTGCTTTGTTTGAGATTCCTGCTAAATGAGTAGATTTTAACTTCCCTTGCCACAAAAACCAATAAAAAATTAGGTAAATGTGCGATATGAGAAACAATGAAATTTATTTTAAAAATTAAAAAAATATGCCCATAGTTATATCCCATTTCTTGGTTCTGGTATCAATTTCCTCCTTGATTTTTTTGGCTTGTGTTTAAATGTTTTTTTTTTTGGGGGGGGGGTCAGTTTTAGTGAAGTATAATTTTTTATTAAGTTGAGATAAGATTTGCCAATTTTAAGTGTATGATTTGAAGAGTTGTGACAAAAGTACAGTCATATACCACCACAGCCACAGTCACTGCATAGAACATTTCTGTGAACCCCAGTAGCTCTCACACACCCCTTTGTGGTCAATGCCCTCCCCACCCACCTCTTGGCTCCAGGAAACAAATGATCTGTTTTCTACAATTACAGTTTTGCTTTTTGTAGAATTTTAGATGAAGGGAGTCGTGCAGTGCGTGTGACTGCTTTCACTTAGAATAATGCTTTTGAGACTCATTCATGTTGTTGTGTGCACCAAGGCTCCCTTCCTTTTTATTACTGAGAAGGACTCCATTGCATAGACATGCCAAGTGTAGCTTATCCTTCCACTAGCTGATGGATATATTTGGATTGCGTCTTAGTCCGCTTGTGTTGCCATAAAGGAGCATCTGAAGCTGGGTCATTTATAAAGAGATTCATTTGACTTACCGTTCTGCACGCTGTCTAAGAAACAAGAAACAGCTGCTTCTGGTGAGGGTGTCAGGCTGCTTCCACTCATGGCGGAAGGGAAAGACAGGTGGTATGTGGAGATCACATGGTGAGAGAGGAAGCAAGAGGGAGAGGGAAACAAGGTGGTGGGCTCTTCTTCACAACCAGCTCTTGGGAGAACTCCTGCAGGAATAATAGAACTCTTTCATGATCAAGAAGACAGCATCAAGCCATTCATGAGGGTTCTGCCCCCATGCCTCTGTGACCTGAACACTTCCCATCAGACCCTGCCTCCAACACTGAGGACCAAATTTCTTTCTTTTTTTTTTTTTTTTTTAAAGATGGAGCATTGAATTTTTAATTTAGCTGGTTAAGTCTGACAAATGAATACAAATTAGCCCTTTCTGAATTTCCATCCACAACTTTCTTTTCATCCTGATCTTGTTTCTCCCGCAGTTTGCTGCTTCTGGAGGACCAAATTTCAACGTATGACTTGGCAGGACCCAAGAAACCATATACCTTAAAAAAAAAAAAAAAAATAGAAAACGAAAGAAAGAAAAGAAAAGAAAGAAAGAAAGAAAGAAACCCTATTCAAAGCACAGCAGATTGTGAGGTCATGTCCGGATTTTTTTAGTTATGAATAAAGTTGCTGGGAACATTTGCATATAACCTCTGGACATATGCTGTCTTTTCTCTTGGGTCAATATCAATGAGTGGTCATGTGGTCAGTGTTTAACTTTGTAAGGCACTATTAAACTATTTCCAAAGGGGGTATATCATTTTGTGTATTTTGTTTGTTTGTTTTTAGACAGAGACTTGCTCTGTTCCTCAGGCTAGAGTGCTGTAGGATTAGGAGGGCTCACAGCAAATTCAAATGCCTAAGCTGAAGTGATCCTTCTGCCTCAACCTCGTGAGTAGCTGGGACTACAGGTGCATGCCACAATGCATGGCTATTTTTTTCTATTTTTAGTAGAGACAGGGATCTCATACTTGCTCAGGCTGGTGTCAAACTCCTAAGCTCCAGGGATCCTTTCATCTCAGCCCCCCAGAATGCTTGGATTACAAGCATGAGCCATACATAATAATTCCAGTTGTTCCACATTCTTGCCAATACTCAGTATGATCAATTGTCCCTGGTATTTTTTCCACTAATAGCATGCTTGCCATTAGACACATAAAGCCACTGTCAATGCTTTAGTGCATATGGTCCTGTCTCTGCAAGAATCCTGTAGCAGTCCAGCGATGGGTAGGGCTCAGGGGCTCCATTATGTTCGGTATCCAAATCTCATCTCTCTGGTTAATCTTAGAAATCTCAACATCCCCAAGCTCCTGGATTATTTCTCCTTCTCTGTGGGGATATTCCAATATAACTAACTCCCTTCAGTGATAGGCTTATGTTGCTGTGTGCTAGCCCAATCAACGACACAGAGATATCACTGCAGATGAAATGAATTATTTATTAATTAAGGGAAGACTGGAAGCTCGCTTAGGCCTTCAGCAATTGCTCATCTTTATTTACTGTATCCAAACTCATCAGATAAGAATAAGTAAGAGTAAAGAACAAAAGCATTAATTGAGATTGCCATAAGAAATTTCTCCTCAGCATAAATGTTACAAAACATATACACATCATTTCCTAAGTCTGGAGTGTTTAACTTAATCTACAAGGACACCAGGTTGTCTGTTCTGTTTGCCCACCTCCCTGAAAGCTTAAATGAAATTTTTGTGTAATTTGAAGTTAGGGAATGAAGAGTAACAATTCAGCTCCAGGCAGGTGCGAAAACTCCAGCTCCATGGTGGGGACCTCAGGGAATCATTTCTCAAGGCCTTTTCAGCAAGCAGGGAGGAATTAACCCCTGAGTCTCGCTTATGGCCGAGAATGGAATTTTCCCTTCTTAGGTTCTCCCATACCTCTTGTTGCGTGACCGGAGACGCGAATGAGCAGAAGCTTTGCTGTAGGTGTAAAACTCGCTCCTGTAATTATTAAATCAAGAAACAGACCATACACTCTGATATGGTGTATAGCAAAGTTTTTTATTTTAAGTTCAGGTTTTATACTTTT